>JAKSZP010013615.1:0-70799 GCA_022478985.1 Massospora cicadina | reverse complement strand
AACACCAGAAGGATTATGGAACCACTGGAACAAATACTACAATATCATGTGGGGCATACAATTCACTGCCTCTTTGGTTTAGATCATTGGTGGGATCAGCTCCCACCATAGTATTGGCAGATCCAATTTATGACATCCTTTTTGGAACGTAAATTCTGAGAAAATATGGCGTCAAATGCGATTTTTAAAGTAGAATACCCTTATACTTTGTGGCAAATGCTTCCCATGTTATATCAGCAGAAAGGAGAAACTCCGCTGACAAAGATTCATTTTTTAAATCTTATTTACAATGACGTCATACCTCCCATCCAGTACAATTTAGTTTAAAGAATAATCACAGAAATGTTGACACAGATTCTCAAAAACCATATGATATTATTGAGAACATATATGACATGTAACATCTCTGGGAATACAAATGATAGTTATCAAAGGGTTAACATTAAAAATTCCAGAAAAGTTATACATGGAAGTTGTCACCCCTGGAAAGAATTGATATTGGAGCCTTAGGTATTGTCAGACAACTGGCGTGCAAATCAATGATCTGGCTTCCAACATCAGTATTCAACCACCCATGAAAGCAATCAGAATCCACAAGGCACCGCCATTCTGATTAGGCGAGAAAAAGAACTTTTAGGAGAAATGTAAGGCCTCATTGACCTAAAGGGAGGTACTTCTTTTTTTAGTACTAGATGGTCCCAACCCAAGGGGGGATTCATCGATGTTAAAGGGAGGTACTTCAGTAGATGGAACTTTGAATTCTTTTTATAATATTTTGAATAAGAACCTTGGATTTTAGGTTTTTTGGAGTATTAATTTTTATTCAATATGGAAAGAAACAAATATCCCAATAACTCTCGCAATGGAGGCTGCTGGGCCTTATACTATTTGGGAAAGGCAAATGCACGAGTTCATGGTGTTTTAGAGCTTGGAAATACGCTGGCACAATTCTTGAGTGAGTCGTTTTATGGGTTTAATTAACTGCCTTCATGTTATAATTGACCGCGTTATTCACTTTTGACTCAAAGCCTTTTGATTCTTATCCACGTGTAGCATTTGTTTTTTTAATTTTGGCTTAAGCAAAATTCTTTTGAAAAGGTTTTCATCTGAGCTTGCCCCAGGTGCCATGTGAAAATCAGTGATGAGGGCAACTCTTGTATTCTTTTTTTGCTTCTAAAATACAGCAGATTTTTTTGATTTTCTGAACTAATTGGTCTGAAGTTTCATGGATGATAATGACTTTGGGACTGGAAGGGAACTTTAGGGTGGGGGTGGTTAGACAGGGTGGTGCGGCTGCTACCCATCTCTCATCTAGTGTGTGACCTAGATCATGTAACCAGGTGAGTGGAAGAGCCTTAGGATTGGAACCCATTTTTAGTCTTAAAGGAATGCAAACCCCTGTCCAGTTTTATAGCTGGCGCCTGGTGTCGACATTACCCTTCTCTTGAAAAGCAGGACACACAATCCCTTCAGTGGCTTTAGAGAGGGCATAATTCTTGTGAGGAGTAGTCAACTTGATGGCAGCAATAGCGGCTGGTTTGGCAGGGGAAGGTTAGGGATCATTTGGGTGTTCATTGCGGAATTCCTCTAATAACTCATGACAGTTTGTACATTCCTTAGATGGTACACAGCTGTTCTCATAAGCTGGGCAACCTTTCCATAATACCAAGTAGCGCACTTGACGTTTAACATGTCGTATCTAAAATTTTGTCTACCTCAAACTCTTGGGCTCCTTCTTACATAATGGGCTCAACGTTCACCGGTTCCTTGACTCTAAAAGAGAATAGGGAGGAAGCATGGAAAGTAGTATTTATCCTCTAGTGAGGAGTCAGTTTTAAGCAAAAAGCCTCATTGTTTAAGACCTTGGTAATGAAAAAAAGGGTCCTGCTCATTTGCATGCCAATTTTTGTTATGGTATCTTAGATGCAGATTCTTGGTTTCTTCATAACCAAATCATCTTCTTAATAATTAAAAGGGTCACATCATTTCTTTACTACAAAATGCTTAGCATCATCAGTGGACTTAGTTATCTGGTTCTGTACCTGTTGATGCACCTACCAGATGTGAGTGACAAAACTATCTGATGCTGTAATTTTATTTTGCACTTGGGGCACCATAGTAAAGGCGGGGTTATACCCTAGGTTAGTGCACATGGGTGACATCCCTGTTGAGGCGTGAAGAGAGTTAAATATGAAAATTTGGCTAGAGGAAGGTCAGCTGCCCATGTATCCTGGGAGACAGTAGCGTAGATCCAAAGATACTGCTCCAGAGATCGGTCTGTGCGTTCCATTTTACCATCTTAGTGAGGGTGATAGGATGATATGCATGGCTTAATACTTAGAATATTACACAAGGCCTCCCAGAATTTTGAGATAAACTGAGGCTTCCTGTCGCTAATTACTTCTTGAGGAACCCCAAACAAGGAAATTAATGTGCTACAAACAACTGTGCCATATTCTCAGCTGTAGTGGCTGTCATTCAAGGAATAAAGAAGTTTACATTGTAAAGCAATCTACAACCACCATGCCCACATCATACCCACAAGATATGGGTATACTTATAATGAAGTCCACTAAGAGTGATGTTCATGGCCCTGCTGCCTGTTGGAGAGTGTGGGAATTTTATATGACCACATTATCCAGCTTGGGATTAATTAAGCTTCTATTTATTTATATTAATGGTTCTCATAATTTAATTAGCTTATTTATTAAGCTTTGGATGACAATTTAATTATGTCATCTAGTTGGTGATAATAACTGACCAAACGGTTAATTGTAATTCTCATATGATCATATCTAATGATAATTATGGTTACAATTTCATTGGGGTTTGTTGCCAACAATTTGGAGATGAGTAAAAAGACTCAAAACGTTTAATTACTCATGGGAAAATGACAGGTTTGGTAGCTGACATGGTGGCTGATATGAATAGCAATTTAAATATGTTATTCCTCATGAATATCAACTGGAATCTTTCCAAAAATTAAACCAATATCTCTTTTTTGTTGGTTAAGCGTGCTGAGACCATCGTGGCTACCACAATTTACCCTTAAACACATGTCCTCTCATACTTCAACCTATAAATATTCCCTCGTTTTAATAATAATAAACACCTTAGACCTATAGTTTATATTTATTATATCTTGTAGTTTATCTTCTTCTTGTGAAGAGAGTCCTTGTCTATGTGTCAACACCAGAGTGAGGCCAAAGTCACTCAAATTATTACATCTTGCCAGAGTGAGGCTGAAGTCACTTATATTATTCTCTGCCATAGTAGGGCCAGATCTACCCATTTATTTGAAATTGACTAAGCTAATTGTCTTCATACAATTAGCAAGTTTGTGTTTATTTCCAGAGTCAGTAGTCAAGCGAACCTGCGCACCAGTGAAAACCCCACGGTTCTTACACATGGTGCTCACTACAGGGGCTGGGTCAAGCTTATATGAAATTAATAGTGCAAATTATTTAACTATTATGGAGCACCAAAGAAACGAGGAGGCAATATCATCAGTAGCCCAGAGAGGAAACATCTAATTAGAAGTGGGTATGCTGGTGGATCCACAGTATATCCATCTATCAACAATTGGAGTGAACAAGAATGCTGTAACAATCTACTAACCACCTTTGGAGAAAATCTGAGAAAATTTACCCAGTATTAGCGTTATCAGGATGAGAGAATTTCAAATTTTGCTGACCAATACTCTTGATCGAAGCTGTGGATTATTCCACCATACAACCAATCAGGAAGAGCAAAGATGACACTTCAAAATTTCCTCAATATGAACACTTTGACCTTAAAGTGATATTTGCAAAGCATTGGTAACATTGGCGATTATGTTATCAAGTATGTGCAGTCAACTAACCAAAACATGAGAGCTATCCAAGTCTGACAGCAGTTGATGATTGCCAATCTAGTTGAGTACACTCAACACAACATTATATAACAGCAGGCGTTGATGCAGAAACTAGATGTCAGTTTTCAGCAGATTCACGCTGGCTTGGATCCCACATCACAGTGTGTTCAGCAATCAAAAACCTAAATTAATAATCTGGTGGCTAGGATGAATACTAAACTTTGGGGGATAGACAAAGAGTTTATTAATAAAATTGGATTTAGTTACCAATGGAATCATGATGTGGACAAACACTTCTGATTGGCTGAATCAAATATTGCTGATTTAATTCGAGCTCAGGAGGCAGCTGTGCCAATGGCTGCTGTCAACACTTAAACCCACACGGTCATGCTCAATTTAATCAAGGGGAGACAGGAGATTAAGAATACGGTCAAGGATATGGAGAAAAAAATTCAAAAATCTCAGGGAGAAAATAAGAGCTGAAATTGACAAGCTTTGTACTGATATACAAATTGTCAATAAAAATGCATTAGAATTAGCGAGTCAATCCAAATTAAATTCCTTGAAGCTTAAAGTCATCAAATTAGATGACAAAATGTTCAAATATGAAAAGGAAAATCAAAAACTATATGAACAATTAACTAATATCAAAAAACGAGAAGGCACATTGCAGAAGGAAATTGAAACCTTGAAAGTCACTTAAAATGGATATCAATAAAAATCATCAGCTTCAGGAAAATGACCAAAAGTGCTTGGCTTGGGAGGAAAAAGCTCTTAAACAAATGATGACCTCAAGGATTCTAAATGTATTTGCTCACTAGATGAGTACCATGAGGCGAATTTATTTGAGGATGAGTTAGCATCTATTGAAGTAAAAAGTTGTGGTGACAGCATGACCCAACCTGTTCAGGAAATGCCTCCAACTATTGCGGCGCTTCCTGAAGTTGCACCTGAAGCAACTCCAATGTCCGCTTGAATTCCAATTAGAAATACTGCACCAATCATCATTAAAGATTTTTAAGAGCACTTTAAAGTTATCCTTTTTCCATCAGGTTAATGCGCCTGCCTTCTTCCATTTATTTGAGACTCCATGTATGGCTATAGTGACTGACAGAAAGCTGTCACCGTCATAGATTGCCTTGAAACTTCCTGTCAAAATCTAGTTTTTCCTTACCTTCGTGGGGAAAACTTGAGCTATAAGGAGGCAAAGGAGGCGATTTTGAATGAATTTGATAGTCCAGATAAGATGTCATCCCAGAAACAAAATTTTATGGAATTCAGTTTAAGAAGGATGAAACAGTAGGTGCATTTGCTGATTGTTTTTATGAGGAAGCACAAATCCTCTGTGGGGCTAATATATTGACCAATTTTGATGGAAG
The DNA here is from genome assembly GCA_022478985.1 of Massospora cicadina. Taxonomy (NCBI): domain Eukaryota; kingdom Fungi; phylum Entomophthoromycota; class Entomophthoromycetes; order Entomophthorales; family Entomophthoraceae; genus Massospora; species Massospora cicadina. Next base: position 65,567 of record JAKSZP010013615.1, on the reverse strand, counting down.
GATTGCGATGCATAATTCATTGCATCTTCACCAAGATTTGCACCAAATGATTTCATCCACTCTTACCAGAAAATACACCATTTCCCAAATGATAGAACATTTAAAGGTCTTGTCATCAACATTCAAAGTGCCAAATTGGACATACAAACCGAATAACCAATCAAATAATAAGGGTCCAGGGATTCCCCAACAAATCTTGAGATTTCCACTATCATGGGAATCAAGATAAACAGTATGAAGGATCTAGACTTTTAATAAGTCTTGGTCAACTTGTAATAAGTGTGGACAGCCTGGTCATTTTGCCAATAACTTTGGACAACGCAAACTGAAGGATCAGGTTAACTTAGTCCATCACAAGGAGAAACAAGAAATTTCCAATGAGCAGGGAAAAGACCATGCAGTCTAGATTGGGGACATTCTAGAACCGCAGGTAACCAAGTTCCCCAAGATAAATCATATGAATTGAACAATCTGGGTCTAATTGCGTATGAGCCTGAGTCAGATCCTCTTCATCAAATTGTCTATCAAGATGTAAGCGCAATAACAAGATCAAAATTGAAGGGGATTGCTCCCAAAATTATAGGAGAAGTAGCTCGCCTATATGCCTGACAAATAGTGGAGAAAGTCCAAAATGTTGAAGATGAAACTGATTTATTGAATGCCAAGTTAGATGAAGTCAATGTATCAATTCTGATTGGTACAATTTGAGAAACGTTCCCCAAGATATCAGCTCAGTTAATTCATACCCTGGATTTGGCTAACAAATCTGTCATACATGCAGTAAACAATAGCTTATCTTATTTCTGAGTGCACGTATACAGATATTTTGGTAAATCAAGTCCCCTTCAGGGCAATACTTGAAAGTGAAGCGCCAATCAATATAGTATTAACCAAAATAGTGAAAAGATTAAAAGCCAAACTGGATTTAGAGCACAGGAAGCAGTACAGGATGGCCGGCCCTGACTCTACAACTTCCTGTGGGGCCTATAGTGCTCTGCCACTACAGTTTGGATCCTTGGTTGTATCAGCACCAGCAATTGTCCTGGCCAACCAGAATTATGATATCCTCATTGGCACCAACTTCATGCAGAAATATGGGGTCAAATGTGATTTTGAAGAAGACACTTTGACAATTCTGAGGTAAACATTGCCGCTGTTTTATCAACGGAAGGGGAAGGCGCCCCTCAATAAGAAAAATAATTTCATTAATTTAGTCTATAAGGATGGGATATTACCTGTTGGTTACAAATTGAAAGGGAAGAAAATCCAGAAGTTACCCAAATATGAAAATTAAATCATGGAATCACAATCCATTATATAGAAGATGTCATAATTCAGCTGGGAATGCAACAAATCATGGAGACTGGACTGACTTTGGAAATTCCAGAACGGTTATATTCAGAAATCAAAGCTCCTTGCAACAATTGAGGATTGAGCCTTAGGTAGCCTCAGGGATTTTAATTCCCAGTCATGAGGAGATTCAGGTCCTTTTGGCCAATCTGGGAAAAACTCCAATAAAAGTCAAATGGCATCAAGTAGATGCATTCACCCAGTTAAACCCAGTATCAGAGATTTGTTCCTTCCACAAATTTGGAGAATCAGATGAATATGGATTTCTTTTTTTAGTACTAGATGGTCCGATGAATATGGATTTCCAAAGGAGACCAATGGAAAAGTCATCCACATGCTAATTGAAAGGGATCAGTTAGGGGGGTTAACGGAGGGTCAGAAAGATGAAGATCTGGCCTTATTTGAAAAATACCAAATTATTTTTTGCAGGATGACCATGATCTTGGGTGTGCAAAGGATGTCTTGCACTAAGCCGATACTGGGGATTCATGACCAATTTGATTGAGGCCTATTAAAAGGTCGAGAGCAGAAGAGGCAGTTGTTGCCAAAGAAATCAAAAAACTCATAGAGCATGAAATGTTTGTACCATCATCCATCCCATGAGCGAGTCCTAAATCAATTTGTTAAAAAGAAAGACGGATCAAATCAAGTCATAATTGACACTGTTGGCTGAACAAAATCATGAAAAAGGACTCATATACCCTGCCAAGAATCAATAATGCACTGGACTGGTTAGGAGGAGCCAAGTTTTTTCCACCATGGACTTAATCTCCAGTTATTGGCAGGTAGATATGCCCCAGAGGATTAAGAATAATGTGCTATTATCACAGCACAGGGGTTGTACCAGCTGGCGAGGATGCTTCAAGGTTTGTGTAACGCCCCAGTGACATTCCAGAGGGCAATGGACATGATTTTATCGGATCTGAAGCTGTCCTGTGTCCTTGTCTATCTGGACAATATTGACGTGTTTAGTCGAACGTTCACTGAACACCCAAACCACCTTGAGTAAGTATTCAAGTGACTGGCTTCTGCGAATCTCAAAATTAAGCCAAGAAAGTGTCATTTCTTCAAAGAGGAATTGGAGTATTTGGGGTTTTTAATCAACGCAGAGGGAATCAAGCCCCAAGAACAGAAGGTAGAAGTGATTAGAATGATGTCAGTCCCTAAGAGCGTTTGGGATAACAAGTTTTTGAAATGGTCAGCTACTATTACCAATTCATTAAGGATTTTGCAAAGATAGATAATCCACTTTTCCATCTATTAAAGGACCCAAAAAAGGGATTTGTCTGGAATGATGAGGCTCAGATTGCATTCAAAGAATTGAGGAAACATTTAACAACAAGTCTAATTTTAAAATATCCAAAATTTGAAAAACTGATTATTATTCAATCAGATGCATCACTGATGACAATAGGAGCCATCCTTAGCTAAGTAGACGAAAATGGGGATGAACACTCTGTGGCATATGTCAGCCAAACTCTGTCAAAGGCTGAAAGGAACTATACAGTTACGGAGCAAGAGTGTCTTGTGGTTATATATGCCTGCAAGTAATTTTAAGTTTACTTCCATAGAACACATTTAAAGGTTGTAACTGACCACGCCTGTCTTTATTGGTTCCATAATCTTAAAGAACCAGAAGGTAGATTAGCGCGGTGGACTTTAAAATTGTAGGCATATGACTTTGAGATAGAACATCAGGCTGGAGAAAAAAACCGCTGATGGGTTATCAAGGTTACCTGTCATTTTTGCTGTGCAAAATTGTGCTGATGACTTATTCGAGCAAATGATCTGTGGGGAGTTACAAGGAGAACCAGTTGTAATCCAAAAAGCGCTGAAAAAGGCGATGGAGAAGACTGAATTTGTCAATGGCCAATTATTTAAATATGGACAAAAAAGGATTTTATTTCCAAAACCTTCTGAATGTACAGAAATTTATATGAGCTGCCCACAAGGTTGTTGGACATGGTGGGTTAAGAAAACGCACAATCATATCAGGTGATACTATAGTTGGAAATCCCTAAGTTATGATTTTGCTGATTATATTACCTGTTGCATGGAGTGTCAACTTCACAAGCCACATAAGAACGTTACAAATTATCACTTGGTGAAGCCAGGATTTGTGTGGCACACGGTTTTGATTGACGTTATGGGATCATGAGTGCAAGTATGGGTGGGGTACGTTACATCATAGTATCAATTGACCACCTTACAAGGCGGGTTAAAACCTGAGCCTTGAGCTGAGCAGATGCCCTGAGTACCGCTAAATTTATCTTGGATCAGGTGATATATCATCACAGGAGTTCCAAGTGTTAGTAAGTATAAGGAGAGTGTCTATAACTCTCCTGTTTCCAGCATGGTGATGCTCAGTGCACAGAGCCAACACATGGAAACTAGCCATTAGTACTAAATCTACTAGCGCCCAGCAAAGGGTTCTGGAACAATAAAAACTAAAAACCAAATGGTGCGATAAGGAACCATCTAAAAATGACGCGGTGCACAAGGAGAGAAGAGGTAAACGGTCCAGGCTGGAGGATACCTGAAAAACTGATGATGCACGTGGGGAAAAACTGATTGTGTTAAAAATGGAATGGTTAATGTGGTGCGAGACCTCCATGAAGGGGTCCGCGCACAGGATCATACGAAATAACATTGTGTTAAAATGGTAAAAAATGGGGAAATTTTATTTGGGAAGTAGACCAACAAGGAATGTTGGTCGGGGAAAAATATTTAAACTTGGATGGGGGAATAAGGGGTTTGCTGCAGTGGGCCCAAGCACTGACCAACAATAGGGCAACACTACCATCTGAATTAGTTGAATATGGTGAGACTGACTTCACTCAAGTGATTGATTGAAGTTAGATTCGACCCAAACGTGTTGTTTCATAAATGGAACGGGTTTCAAAACCCCATTCCTTGACGAACTGAATTAACCATCTGCGTTAATTTGGTAGACCATCCATTTTAATGCCTGGACTGATGTAAGGGGCTGGGCATTTGGCACCCCACTAGTACCAACCTGGGCATATTTTGCCCGTACCCAGCGAGGTCTAGGGCATGCTTCAGGTCTGGAAGGCCCTGTAATTTCACCTTCTAGGCCTCCTGATGCACAGCCTTATCCTTGGGGTTGGTCCCCACTATGATGTCATGGGACCATGACATTACCCTCTCCTCCTGATGGAGCTCAACCCCCCTCCAGAGGCTTGCGCAAGGGAAAAGATCTTGTGGGAAGGGGTTAATTTCATGGCAGCAACGGTCAGTTTGGGTTGAGATCCGGCAGCCTGGTGGAAATGCTCATGGAAGGCTTCAATCAGATCTTGGGCATGCACACAGTCGCGTGCTGGAGCCCAACTGTTCTCTGCAGCATCAAAGCCCTTCCAGGATACCAGGTACTTCAGTCTTCTTTTAACGTGGCGGGAGGCAACTATTTCTTCCACCTCCCACTATGACGCCCCATCCACGAGATAGGCCTCAGGAGTCTCTGGTGGGGGACCTCAAAATAATGTCAGTTTGCTCTCATGAAACACTGAGAAGATTCGAAATAAAGGGGGAAGATCTAGCTGGTATGAGGCATGGCCCACCTTTCTAACAACGCGGTCGGGGCCAATCCTCTTCTGGTCCTAGCTTCTTGCATGGCTGCTTGATAGGGATGTTACGAGCATCAAGCATCACAAGATACTCTTCCTTTTACGCAGGACCACTTGGCGCTTCCTATCAGTGTTCTCCTTATACACTCGCATTGCCGCCTCCATCATTGTGGAAACCCCCTGGCGGACCTTCTTGATTGTCTTGGCAAAGTCCACCACCGCTTCAACCTTAGACCCACATATGGGCTCCATGTAAAAGGCGGGGTTAAAGCCATGGATGGTGAAAAAAAGGGGAACAACTGATTGAGGAGTGCAAGGTATTGTTGTAGCTAAACTGGGCCATGGGAAGGTGAGAAACCCAATCAGAATGATCTGCTTCGGTGTAACACCGCAGAAACTGTTCCAAGCACTGGTTCACTCGTTCAGTCTGCCCATCTGATTGGTGATGATAGGCAGTTGAATGGCAAGGGCGAATCTGAAGAGACTTACACAACTCTTCCCAAAAAATGGAAGTAAACTAAGGATCTCAGTCGCTGATAATTTCTTGAGGAACCCTATGAAGTGCAAACACATGGGTGATGAAGAACCTAGCCAGTTTCAGCTGCGGTTATAGTAGTTTTGCAAGGAATAAAGTGGGCGAACTTTGTGAACCGGTCCACCACCACCATGATGGCATCATAACCATTAGAGGCAGGTAAGTCCACAATGAAATCAACTGAGAGGGAGGTCCAGGGTCCATTTTTCTTATGGACTGGTACCAACAACCCCGCTAAAGGTTGACAATTTGGGTTTCATCTGGTTGCAGACCAGGCACTCCTTACAATAACGCCCCACCTGAGCAGGAAAGCCCTTCCAATTGTAGGTGCGACGAATCAACTCCAAAGTATTTGCTTTCCCAGGATGACCAATGGTGATCTCATCGTGATGGTCCCAGATGATTTCCAAATGCAGCGGCCCATCAGGTACCCAAAGGCGCTCCTGAAACACATCATCTCATCCTTTACGTGATAACCTCTGGAAGGTCCTCTTGATTTAAAGCGCTTTTAGCAAGTACCATAGTATATTCAGCCAAAAGTGGTTGAATGTGACAACCTTTCTGAACATACTATATTCTTCCGCATTTTCCTGAGGTGCAAGAGCTGGCCCGTTGGCTGGGGGAGAGGGAAGTTGAGACATAATTTGATTTGGAGGAATCATCACATGGGTGTTGTGGACCTCTACTTCCTTTAGATCAGTAGCTAAAGCAGGGTTGCGGCTCAAAGCATCTGCCAAACCGTTATCCTTGTCCTTGGTAAATTTGTACGAAAAGGCAAATTGTGCTTGTGGTCTCATGTCAATGGGTCTGCCGTGGAGTTAGGACATGAGGGGCGCGATAGTACAGCAATGCCTGGTGATCTGTGTGTAAGTGGAACAGTTGGGTAGAGCCATGCAAGTGGTGACGCCAATATGTCTGCGCCTCCACCACTGCTAGTAACTCGTTGTCATAAACGGCGTAGTTCAACTCTGGCAAAGACATTTTCCTAGAAAAATATCTCACTGGACGCTCTATCCCATCTTGGCCTACTTGTAACAAGGCAGCCGCTATGGCGAAGTTGGAGGCATCCATAGACACAATGAACTCTTTGGAAGAGTCAACATGGTTAAGGATGGATGTGGACAATAGGGTGCACTTCACTGCTTAGAAATCATCCTCCAAAACGGAGGACCACTGAAGCACCTTTGCACCACTAGCCTTATACAGGGGAGCTGCCACCTCAGAAAGATTCAGCGTGATTTTCTTATGGAACGTACACGTCCCCAAAAAGCTTCTCAATTCCTTGACGGAGGTGGGGGTGGGCCACTCACAAATCGCCTTCTCCTTGTCTGGAGTTATCATGTGTCCTTGGTCAAACATGACGTTGTCCAGAAAAGTGACCTGGGACTTGAAAAACTCACACTTGCTTATCTTCAGTTTAAGGATTGCTTCCTTTAACCTCTCCACCACTTGCTAAAGGTGTACTGCATGGGACTCATGGTCAGGGGAAAACACCAGAATCTCATCCATGTAGGCAACCGCGCATACCCCTAACAAGTCCCCTAACGCTGCATCAATGCGGCGTTGAAAGATATCAGGAGCATTCTTAAGCTCAAAGGGAATGACCTGAAACTGGAAGATCCCTTTTCTGTTATGTATTGCAGTTAACCACTATTGTCCCTTCTTAATACGGATCTGATTGAACGCATTGAGGCAATCCAGCTTAGAGAAGACCTTCGCCTTCTCCACATAGCGTGCAATCTGTGAATCCAAAGAGATTGGATGGAGGTCTAGTACAGTAACGTTATTGAGGTTCCCATAATCTACGCAGGGACGTAGAGTACCATAAGGCTTCTCAACAAAGAGAAGTGGGGAGAAAACAGTGAAGGTACGCAGAAAATTCACACCTTTAGCTTACTGATCCTTCACCCACACATCCAACGCCTCTTCCTCCCACACAGTCAATGTGTAAATGGGGGAAGATATATGCACAATATCCGCAGTGAGCTTGAAGTCACAATCAAATTCAGAGTGCTCAGGAAGTGTGTTGGTGGATGCTGCATTAAAAGAAGGTTCCAAACCCTCCAAACAGGACTGTAGGGGAACCTCCACAGAGGGCTTCAGCAAAGGGGCAAGCTTAAAAGTGAGAATATTGGGCCAATGAGGTAATTTTCCCTGGGCGTTATCCTCTGACAAAGGAACAATCAAGATGTGATCATTAGACAAAGACAAGGAGAGAGCGTTTTCTTTTAAATTAATCCTGACGTCAAACTTTCTCCACTACAAAACACCCAAAATCATGGGGAACAAGAGGTGCTTGATAGCTTGAAAATTGTTGGACAGAAGATAGGCGCCCACCTGGTAGTCCACCAATCCCATGACGTTCAGCGCAGGGATACCTTGAGAAGCCCCACCTCTAATCATACCTCCTGGTGAGTAACTCAACTAAAGGTAGTCAGCGAGGTCTTGGTCAATAAATTATTCTGGGCACCAGTATCCACTGAAATAGTTGTGCTGAACTTCCCAAAAGGGGACGTAAGGGTAGCAGTCAACAAGAAGTATCCAGAATGGGATTTATTCAACACAGAAAACGCCACTACCTTAACTGAAAATTCTTCCTCTGGCGTGAGAAATCCATCAGGGTAAGTTTTGGATCATAGAAGGGGGAGGGATAGTGGGCCACTCTCACTACTGAGGCTACATATCCCACTACACCTTCTGCAGGTGCATATACATTATTATAATTCCAATGAAAATCTTTTTCCACTTCCTGAGTGCCCCTAATCATAGTAGGGGTCAAACGTGGGTTCTCAGGGGTAACCTGATAACTGGAATAGGTTCCTCATCCAGGCCAAAAGAACTAATAAATGGTTCTGAGGTAGATATAAGGTTTTCGTAATAAAACACATTTTTAGAATCGAATGGCCCTATCCCTTGAACAGCAATGGAATGGCCGATGTTATCTAAAGCCAACACCCCCAGGCCCATCTGTGATGACTCCGCCGGCATTGTCTAGAAGTGCGGGAAAAGTAAACTTGGGTATTCAAATTGAAATCGATAAAGTTGGCTGAAAGTCAGGGAATCACAACTTTTGGACCTTGAAGCGTCAGTATCCACCAGGTACAAGCATGAAGGAAAATCTTTTCAGTTGGAGGCAACCATAATAATGCCAAATTGCTCCAACCTTTGGGAGAAAAGAGGAAACAGTGGTGCGGCTAATGACAGCCGAAGCCCACAGCTGGCACCAACTTTACCATTTCAGAAAAGTGTCCACACAGAAAAAGTTTGTGCACATAGGTTTAGGTGGTTGGTCAACTAATGTAAGGAGAGTGTCTATAACTCTCCTGTTTCCAGCGTGGTGGTGCTTGATGCACAGAGCCAACCCCATGAAAACTAGCATTATTACTAAAGCTACTAGCGCCCAGCAAAGGGTTCTGTAATAATAATAACTAAAACCAAGAAGTGCGATAAGGAACCATCAAAAAATGACGCGGTGCACAAGGAGAGAAGAGGTAAACGGCCCAGGTTGGAGGGTACCTGGGCGAACCAACGGTGCATGTGGGGAAAATAAGATTGTGTTCAAAATGGAATGGTTAATGTGGTGCGAGACCTCCATGAAGGGGTCCGCATGCACAAGATTGTACACAACAACATTGTGATAAAATGGTAAAAATGGGAAATTTTATTTGGGAAGTAGACCAACAAGGACTGTTGATCAGGGAAAACATATTTAAATCAGACGGGGGAATAACGGTTTGTTGCAGTGGGCCCAAGCACTGACCAACAATAGGGCAACGCTATCATCTGAATTAGTTGAACATGCCAAAACCAACTTCACTCAAGTGATCAATTGAAGTTGGATTTGACCCAAACGCGTTGATTTGTTAATGGAATAGGTTTCATAACCCCATTCCTCGACAAATCTGAATGGAACCTTCTGCGTTAAGTTGGTAGACCATCCATTTTATCGCCTGGACTGATGTAAGGGGCTGGGCATTTGGCACCCCACTAGTACCAACCTGGGCATATTTTGCCCGTACCCAGTGTTGGTCTAGGGTATGCTTCAGGTCTGGGAGGCCCTGTAATTTCACCTTCTGGGCCTCCTGGCGCCCAGCTTTATCCTTAGGGTTGGTCCCCACTATGATGTCATGGGACCACGACAATAAGCAACAATGGGACAAACTTTAACTCAATTTGTAATCTCACTTCAAATGATCTAATGGGAATTAAAGGGGTGGTGTCTGCAGCCTATCGACCTGAAACAAATGGAGCTGTTGAATGAGTCAATGGAACGCTCGCAGCTATGATAAAAAAGTTGATCTCAGGTAAAGCATCATCCTGGGCATTTTATTTAAATTGGTAACATTTACGTACAACATCAGTTTTTCATTCAGCGTTGGGAAAAACGCCATTTGAATTATTATATGGTAATAGGGCAGTATTTCCACCAATTCTCTATTAATCAGTGGATCCAACTCCAGGGATGAATGCAGATAAATACCTATATCAGCTCACAAAAATAATCATGGATCTCAATCTCAAGCTTATTGTAAGTCCCAGGAACGTCCCCTGTGTGTTGATTGGGCCATCTTCCCATTTCTGAGTAAAAATGTTTTGAAGAGGGTGGCTGTGCCCCTTGTTACCCAGGGTGACCTCTCCCATGTGGTAGACGAGCGCTGGATAAAAGATCTCCCTCTTTGGATCCCTCCTGGTGGCTACGCTCACCTCAGCTGAACTTGTCCGCTGGATTAGGTAAATCTGCACCAATATTTCTGAACTAAAGTCGATTGGTCTGAAAATGATTGGAAATGAGCCCGATGATTAGATTCCACATAGTCAAAAGTGGGATGAAGATCAATCCTTCGGCTGGAATCACTGAGGTTATAATTCAGACAACAGGGCAATCATCAGGATTAACCCCCTCTTTAAATTGTCGGGGATGATCCCCAATGTGCAGGTAGTAGTATTGGACACCATTGACAATAGTTTGAAGCTCCCTTCCAGCAAATTTGGATTTGCAGCTGATGCAATGCTTTTGACTGAACAAATGCCCCAGCGACAGGGCATGGGCAGGTTGGGCATCCCAAACCTGTTCCCAACAGTGGGACCGCCCCTATGTGGGGTGGCCCTGGGGGATTCCTGCTGCTCATCAGGCCAGATGCCGTCATGCTAACTGTCAGAAATGTAGTCAAGCCTTGGTTTGGGCATTTTGAGATTGTGCTGGCAGCGACTCGGCCTGCCACTGAATCCTTTGATGTCAGTTCCTATTGAGCTTATATGACCCATCCCTGAATAATTCACCAGTTAGGAGTTGAACTTGAGGGACCTGATCCCTGCTTATTCCCACATTAACTGACCACTATTTAATCAGTTGTATTGCACTGAGAAAAATTGTTGGTCACTTTTCTTTCTTTGTTTTCCATTAAGAAATCCTTTCCCCAACTTCAGTTTTTTATGTTGAAAAATAAACTGCCCTTTCCGCTGGCACTGACATACCCCTTGGGGTTAATGGCCATATTCATCTGGTATTTCATCATGTGCCTATACAAGATTCTGAATCATCGGCAGTTATTGGCAAATATCCTCTCTAGTTTCATATCCGTTGTACCAACAGCAGTGCCTATGGTATTCTGGTTTGCCATTCATGTGATCCGGCACTTAGGCTGGCAGGCCAGTCTAATTCTAACTTGCTGCTTGCCTGACATAATCAACCAACCATTATTCCTAACCATTTCCACCTTTCTCATAGATATTGGCGTAGCAATGGTCCCTTCTTTTTAACTGAACCAGGTTGTGAAGAAGATTTTTCTGTCCATAATTGCCTAGTTCCACTCAAAATGTCCACTACACACCCAATAGTTGCCGCAGCTATTGTGCTTAAGTCAATAGGTTCTGACAATCTGACTTGCAACAAGCTTACTCCCCCTATGAACATAACGGTTTCCCCCAACTCCACTAGCATTTCTTCGGTATCACTGAATTCAACCACAACTACCAATAAAGAGAACTTCACTTGCTTCTTATAACCAACGAAGGTTAGTGTTGGGTCCCACCATGTCTCCTTGAGGCTTTGGTGGATACCGGAGATGCTGGAAATTTTATGAGTGTTGAACTAGCCCAACAATTGAAACTTGACCTGGGTGTAGGTCCTTCAGTGATGGCTGATTCTTCAGCCTTTCAGACCTCATACCTAATTCGCCAGCCAGTTTCATTCTCAGTGCATCAGTTCAGCTTCTGCGATTGGTTCTCAGCAATGCTGAACTTGGTGTTCCTGGTTGTTTTAGGAGTTTGATGGTGGCGTCACCAACATGTTAAGATTCATCTAGAGACAAATATGTTGTCATTTGCCAGTGATCAACTGGAGGGTGAATTCCCTCTGATTGACACTCTTAAGAAAACACAAGGTCGAAGCTCCATTACTTCCCTCATTTCCCCTTAAGGCCTTCCATTCAATTTTCCCAAAGAATTGATTTGCTATCGGAGTATTTTTGATTTTAAGAAGGCGGATTGTCTTCCCCCCACACTAAATTCGACTTGGGGTTCTGTATGATGGTTAAGTTGGTGAATATCAACTGTCCATTATATACCCACACAGTGGAGGAGGAAGTTGCACTTAACACTTGGTTGGATGATATGCTTCAAAAAGGGTGGTTGTTTAAATAGACATTGCCAGTCGCGTCTCCCATCATCTTTTCAATAAAGCTAATGGTTCCCTCTGTCCCTGTGTGTGGATTATAATAGATTTAAACAAAGTTACAGTTCACAATCCCTACCCCCTGCCCCTGGAGTAGACAATCAGCCAAGCAATCGCCAAATCTCGTGTGTTCTCTAAATTGGATCTCGTCAATGCCTTCAAACAGATTTGGGTAATGGAAAGGCAAGAAGGGCTAACAGCGATCTGACTTAAGAGAGGCTTTTTCCAATTTTGCGTAATGCCCTTTAGGCTGAAGAATGCGCCCACTACGTTCCAACAAATTATAGTGTACTAGGCGATCTCCAGTTCACTTGTGCAGTTGCATATATTGATGACATTCTGGTTGAATCCCCAACTCCCAAACAACACACTATTGACTTGGAAGCGGTTGTGGCTGCTTTTGCACAAGGTGGGCTTGTTCATCAAGCTTTCCAAATGCGAGTTCTATAAAGAGAGAAGTTACCTTCCTTAGGAACCTCATCCTTAAGGACAGCTACGTGATCCCTCCCAATAAGTCGGATGCTATCCGTGAATGGCCTACCCTGACAACCCAGAAACAATTATGGAGATAATGGGTACCATTATTTTCCTAAAAAAAATTCTCCGGCTCTTTCCCAGTTGGCTGCCCCACTCCACCCCCTCACAGGCAAGAAGGTACCATTTCATTGGATGACCAAATGCCAGGAGGCATTTGAGTCAATCAAAGAAGTGTTTTTATCCCATCCCATCCTGAAACATGTGGATCCTGCCAAGCCATATATTTTTTCATGTGATTCCTCCTCAGTGGTAGTGGTGGCAGTGCTGATCCAAAAGCACGAGGTCTTGGAACATCTGATCACCTACTTTTTTGCAAAAAAATTCTTCTATGCAGCAATCCTGGGCCATCTAAAATAAGGGTTTGACAGCTGTAGCATGAGCATTGACTCATTGGCGGTACCTGTTACAGGGTGCCCGGCATTAGTTGACTGTTCATACAGATCACTAAGCTCTCTTGTATTTCTGTAAATCCCAAAAATTGGCGCATCAGCAAGCTTATTTATCAGGAATTGTGCAGTTCCAATTTTAAATATGAATTTGTAAAAGGTGCGCTTAATGAACTTTCTGATTTTCTCAGCTGCAACCCCACTGTAATGGAAACGGCAGAAGAAGTTTAGACTGGCCTGCCAGTCAGTATGAGTAAGCACCCAAAAAGCAAGCCAGAATGCCAGAGGCATTAATGACTGAATGACGTTGTATGGAACTGGACATTGGGAAATGACAAATCGTTGGTGTAGAACAACAGTGAATATGATCCCGAGAACAAACCAAATCAAGCCTTCCCCAGACCCTGGAGGTCTTACTGCATGGTGCGGAGTCACAGAAATAGCTTCAATAAGTTCACCGGCATACAGGGTTGATTCAACTGGGGAGACAAGGAGGCGGATTCTTGCTTGAAGATGATGGACATAAGGCCACAAGATCCCAGTATACTGTTGTCAAAAGTTCATGACAGCAGGGTTGATTTGCCAGAAGTATCTGACTTGCTGAATTCAATCTACAACAGTGGGGGCCATAGTTACCATGAGTACTGATAGAGCTTATCCGGTGTGTGGACCAATGGGCCACCAGGAAAAGCCATCAGAAATTCAGCCAGAAGGAAATTTAAATAATAGAAAATATGACTGATTTTTGGGCAATATTTTATTGCAAAGGAAAAGGAAGAAAATCAATCAACAATTTTCTCAGTGCGATGCAACTAGTTAAATAGTGGTCAATTGGTGTGGGTACAAGCTGGGATCAGGACCATCAATTTTAACCTAACTGGCGAATTATTTGCGAATGGGGCAGATAAGTTCACTGGGAACCAACATCAAAGAATTCAGCAGCTGGCCAATTCACTGTCAGTTTGACCTCAAACGTCTGAACTGAGGCTCAGCTACATTTTTGATAGTTGGTGCAATGGCATTTAGCCCAACAAGCAGCAGGAATCCCCCAAGGCCACCCCATTTAGGGGCGAACCCATTTGGTTAGGAACAGGTTTGGGACGCCCATGCCCAGTTGCTGGGCCTTTTGTTCAGTCAGAAATGTTGCGTCAGGCGCAACGCCCAACCTTCTGGCAGGGAGCTTCAAACCCTCATCAATGGTGTCTGATGCTTTTACCTGCCCATTAGGGATGATCCCTGACACTTTTGGGAGGGGGTGATTTTTTCAATCATCATGTTGACTGAATTGAAACTGTTGGGCATTTCAGCTGATAGATCAGTCTTCATCCCTTTTCGTGCATAGAAATCCAAACCTTGGGATGATTGCCACTCAAAATTGTTCTGATCAATTTCATTTCAGCGATCTCAGCACATATTTCACTAATTCCCTGTAACAGTTCTGCCGAGGTGGGTGTAGGTACCAGGGAGGGATCCAAAGTGGAAGAGCTGTTACCCAGCGCTTTTCTACCATGTGAGTGATATCGCCCTGAGTAATGAGGGGTACATCCATACTCTTCAGTAACTTCTTTCTAAGGAACAGGAATCTGGCCTGATCAATGCAGAGGATGTTCCCCAGGACTTACATTACCCTTTCCTTTTTCCAAGGGAAGGGCCCCACCACCAGGAAACTGCACTAGAGCCACATTCTTGTGCGCCTTGGGTAACTTGATCGCCATAACCATCGCAGCTTTTTTGGGGGGAGCTTCGAGGTGTGGGATACATGGAAAACTTTGACCAGTTCCATATAGTTTGCGCAATTGTGCACCTTGACCCAACTGTTTTCATATGCTAGATACCCTTTCCAAGCCATGAGGTTTTGTACAGACAGCCCATATTTTTGGGATGCCAGGATATTTTCTACCTCAGCCTCTTCCCTTTCTCAACAATGATCAGTTCAAGTTCCATGGGAACTGTACCCTTGAAGGGTGACAGCTGAGAAACATGGAAGACAGGGTGCTGTTTCCAATGATCAGGGAGCTTCAACCGGAACACATCATTACCCAGGACCTCCTCCACCAAATGGGGTCCCAAATGTTTACTAGCGAACTTATAGGAAGGGGCTTGAATTCTTAAATGATAGGTATTGAGCATAACATAGGAGCTTACCATTAAATTGTGACCCAGGAGCTGCTTGAAATCTGCAAACTGCTTGTAGTCATCGATGGCTTTGGTGAGGTGTTTCCACACTAAGGATTGTGTCAAACTCTATGTTCAGTGTGATCCACGGCAGCTTAAACCTCGGGCTGCAAGCAAGGTCCGACCAAAAAAGAAGAAATATAACCCAACGTTGCTTTGTAGGGAGAAAACCCATGGATGCGTGAGTTCCATTGTTATAAGTGAAATGAGGGAGGAGAAGATCGTCTGCCCTGGTGTCCTGTGAGGCTGCAGCATAGCAATGCAGGTACTGTTTTAAGACTTGGTTAACTCACTCAGTCTGTCCATCATACTGAGGATGATATGCAGTGGAATGACAGGGGGATATTTTAAGGATAGATAGGAGTTCACTCCAAAACCGCGCGGTGAACTGTGAGCCACAGTCACTGATGATCTCCTAGGGGGAGAATAAACATCAAAAGCACATAGCTTATAAATAAATGGGCGGTTTCCTCTGACATAATCGTGGAAGTACAAGGTATAAAGAGGAAAATTTTGTGAAGCGATCCACCACCACCATCACCTCTGTAAACCCATTAGAGCTGGGGGAATTCAACGATAAAGTCCACAAATACCAATGTACATGGACCCTCCGCCTGCTGTAAGGGGTGTTAAAGACCATTTTTACCAGAGCAGTCCTACTTATCCCTGGCACAATTAACACAATTGGCGATCCAGGCTGGAACTTCTTTTGTTAAACCTGCCAATTGTAGGTCCGCTTGATCGAGTCAATACATTTCTTGTTGCCAGGAGACTGACCGTGGGGGGATCATGATGTGCATGGAATACCTCGGTTCAGAAGGAGGGGGGAACCCAGATGCAAGACCAAAAATAAATGAGCCCCTCCTCCAAGGAGTATAGGGAGTGTTTATGACTCAGGTGAGCCAACTGCTCAACCAACTCCACACCCTCATGGCAAACTTTTTGACTGGCTAAGACCTGAGCAATGAGCGGGGTGTCAGGAGCCAAAGTGATAGATGAAACGACAGGGGGGACCGTGACAGGATTTGGGTGGCAGAAATCATGGTAATGAGATCTACTTCCTCCGGGTCCAAGGAACAGTGGGTGGGGCTGCGGCTGAGAAAATTGGGAAGTACGTTGAGTGCACCTTTTATGAATTCATATTTGAAGTTATAACTACACAGGTCCCAATAAGTTCAGGCTTGCCGATGTGCCAATTTTTGGGGTTTACAAAAGTACAAAAGAGCCTGTTGATCCATGTGAACTGTTAATTCATGCTGAGCACCCTGTAACAGGTACCTCAATGAGTTAATGCCCATGCAACAGCTGCCAGCTCCATGTCATAAATGGCCCAAGACTGCTCACACAAGGTGAACTTCCAGAAAAATAGGCGACATGGTGTTCCAAGCCATCGTGCTCCTGGAGCAACACCGCCCCCACTGCTACCAATGAGGCATCGCATGCAACAATATATGGCTTGGAGGGATTGGCGTGTTTCAAAATAGGAGGGGACAGAAACACTTCTTTGATTGATTCAAACGCCTGTTGGCACTTGGGTGACCAGCGAAATGGTACATTTTTCCCTGTAAGGGGGAGAAGTGGGGCAGCCAGCTGGGAAAGTGCTGGAAATTTTTTTTAAGAAAATGATGGTTCCTAAGAAACTCTGTAACTGTTTCTGGGTAGTCAGGGTTGGCTATTCTTGGATTGCATCCAGTTTATTGGGAGGGATTGTGTAACCATCTTTAAGTATGAGGTTCCCAAGGAATGTAACCTCCTCCTTATAGAACTCGCACTTGGAAGGCTTGATGAAAAAGCCTGCCTTATGCAAAGCGGCCACAACTGCTTCCAAGTCAGTAGCTTGTTTTTTGAGAGTTGGGGAGTGAACCAGATGTCATTGATGTATGCAACTGCGCAGGTAAACTGTAGATCACCCAGTACATTGTCAATCATGTGTTGAAATGTAGCAGGACATTCTTTATCCCAAAGGGCAATATATGGAATTGGAAAATGCCGTGCTTCATCCAGATCGCTGTTAACCATTCTTGCCCTTTCATTATCCAAATTCAGTTAAAAGCATTCACCAAATCCAGCTTGGAGAACACACAGGATTTAGTGATTGCCTGGCTGATCGTCTGCTTCAGAGGCAAGGGGTAGGGATCAGAAACCGTTACTTTGTTTAAGTAACCAGAATCCACACAGGGATGGAGGGAACCATCCACTTTTTTGGTGAATACAATGGGGGATGCGACAGGCGAGGTCTCCTTGAACAACCACCCTTGTTTTCAGCATATTGTCCAACCAGGTGTTGAGCGCAATCTCTTCCTTTGCTGTATGGGGATACAACGGACAGTTGATATTCACCAACTCCATGGTCTGAAATCCACAGTCAAACCTAGTTTGAGGTGGCAGATGATCCACCTTTTCCAAGTAGAAGATACTTCAATATTGCATTAAGCTCTCAGAAAATTGGCTGGTATGCCCTAGAAATGATGAGGGATGTAATAGAACTGCGGCCTTGTGTTTTCTTAAGAGTGTCAATCAGAGGGAATTCACCCTCCAGTTGATCATTGATAAATGACAACATATTAGACTCCAAGTGAATCTTGACATGTTGTCAGCGCCACCATCCCCACCTAAGATCACCAGAAATACCAAGTTTGGCATAGCCAAAAAGCGATTGCAGAAGCTGAACTGGTGGATTGAAAAAGGTACCGGTTGGTGAATGACATACAAGGGCTGATAAGCAGATGAGGCCACCATCACTGAGGGACCCGTATCCATTTCCAGTTCTAATTGTTGGGCCAACTTGACACTCATGAAGTTCCCCGTGGCTCCGGTGTCCACCAGGGCCTCAAAATATACATGGTGCGAGCTGACACACTAATCTTCATAGGCAATAAGAAATAAGTGTAGTTTTGTTTATTGGAAGACTCGACCAACTCTGCTGTAACTGAAGAGATAACTGGCAAATTGGGGGTAAGGTCAGGGGTATTTGCAGGAGCAAAAATTGGAAGTATGAGAGTGGGGGAGCTGGCTTCCTTCATCTGGGGCTTTCCACAGATTCATTTATAAGTGACTCTGTGTCAACCAACTCAGACATAGGTGTTGCGACAGGATTGGCAACTGGGTCTACCACTGGTTCAAAGGTAGACACTTCATCCGCATCTTTGTTGGGTAATCCTATCATAAAATTTCCCTTCTGAGAATGGTACACATGGCGGGGGAAGGCATTAATGGTAGTCGCAGTGGCACATATTTGATCTACTGTTCCTCTAGACGGTGGACCAGACTTGTGGTGAGCAGAAACTGAATCCAAGACTGATCTAAAAACTGCCTGAAGCATATCAATAGAGAGCCCCAGTGCGGGAGCTAGTTCACGGGAAGGTAGAAATTAAAGTGTCCAAGCTAGGGGCTTTGGCCATGGCATAGAGCAATCTGAATAGGTGGTCCAAGCGAGACACAGGGTTTCCAAGGCAGCCAACATGACAGCCATCAATGGAGTGGGGTCTCCTGCTTGTGAGGAAGATCTCAGAAGGCTTTAACCCAGCGGTGGGCGTCCCCTTCCACAGCGTCCAACAACGTGAGCCATTGCTGGGCATGAGATAACACGGAAGCATTATCTAGAGCAATTGCCATATGCATTTGCACCTCAGCGAGGGCGTCAAGAACTTTATTGGCTATCTCTCCGGAAGGAACACACTTGAGCTTCCTTCTGGGCTAGTGAGAGGGGGAGGAGCAGCAATATGCGCAGCTTGGACGTTCCGAAGAAGATTCTCCAAGGTAGAGCGGATACTATTCCTGAAATTGGTAAGTGACCAAACAAACAACAAAAAAAGCAGGCTACTGATTGCACATTCATTTGGTAAAGGGTAACCACTGCAGCGCCCACCTCTAAGAGAAAGGTAGAAGCACAGGAAACAATGGTTGGTCGATTATGTCATGGAAACGGCAGAAGAAGTTTAGACTGGCCTGCCAGTCAGGATGCATAAGCGCCCAAAATCAAGCCAGAAGCCGGAGGTATTGCTGACTGATTGATGTTGTATGGAGCTGGGCATTGGTAAACAATGAATCGTTGGTGTAGAACAACAGTGAATATGATCCCAAGAACAAACCAAATCAAGCCTGCCCCAGACCCTGGAGGTCTTACTGCAGGGGGCGGAGTCACAGAAATAGCTTCAATAAGTTCACCGGCATACAGGGTTGATTCAACTGGGGAGACAAGGAGGCGGATCCTTGCTTTAAGATGATGGACATAAGGCCACAAGATCCTACAGTATAATGTTGTTGAAAGTTCATGACAGCAGGGTTATATTTCCAATCTCTCTCACTGAATCCAATCTATGACCGTAAGTCTCAGGGTGTCCTTTGGCTCTCAATCGAGCTATCTTTCCGTTCCCAAATAAGAAAACACTGAAGAGGATGGCAGTATTCCTCATCACCCAGGGTGACCTCGCCCACATAGTTGACAAGCGATGGGTGATAGCCCATCCACTTTGGATCCCACCCCCCGATTCCCTCACTCACCTCAGCAAATCTGTTGTGGGAATTAGTAAAATCTGTGCCAAGATTATTGAGCTAAGATTGGTCAGATCTAATTCAGGCGGCAATTGGGCTGAAGGCCGAAATTCAAATAGCTATAAAAGTATGAAGAATGAGATATTGGCTGGATCGCCCAATGGTTCCAATATGATCCTAAATCAGAAGAACAAATATTGGGTGACATTGACGAGAGTTCAAAGCCCTATGATAGTAATTCAGGCGTTGCGCCCAATGAGCTACTATTGACCAAACAAATGGTTAAATGACCAAGTGCAGGCAGGTTGGCCATCCCAAACCCGTTCCCAACCAAATGGTCCCATCCCTATATGGGATGGCCTTGGGGGATTCCTGTCGCTCATTGGGCCGAACACCATCATGCCAACCGTCAGAAACATAATTGACCCCTGGTTCAGACGTTTGAGGTCAAACTGACAGAGTCTCAGCCCGCCACCAAATTTTGTGATATCAGTTCCCAAAGAATAAACCCCCACTACCATCCAATTTGCCAGTTAGGCCAAATTTGTGGATCCTGCCCACGTCATTGTCACTACCCAACTGACCACTATTTAATCAGTTGCATGGCACTGAGAAAATTGTTGGTCGATTTTCTTACTTTATTTCCCAAATAAAATTTTATTAAAACCACAAATTTTTATCTCCACATTTCGACCCCATTCCATATAGCGTTTACCTGGTGGTCTGCCACCCGCACTCTGGGTGGGCCTTACCAAATTATCTTGGTTACTATGATTCCCTCTATTGCCAATTGGGCATGACAAGTCCGAAATTTTTGGCTCTACAACCCAGTTCTCATGACCTTTCGGCAGCAATATACAGGGATTTTATGGCCCTATGTTCACCAACTACAAGAGAAAATTCATCTCTCTTCTACCCCAACGAAATGGTTTTCACAACAAAGAATCTCGCAGAAACTATCCCAGTAGTTTCCACCCCTGTTACCAGAACCCCTGAGTCTGAAGTCTATTCAGTGTGGTTTGCCGTTGGGATACTCCTAACCCTGACATTCTGACATCATTTCGTGGTATCCTATTTCCTGGCTCATATCAAGTCATATGGTCGTCAATGCCTCTGGCATTCTGGCTTGCTTTCTGGATGCTTACGCATCCTGACTGGCAGGCCAGTCTAAACTTTTTCTGCCATTTCCATGACAATGACGGTGGGAGCCAATCTGACCATGAGTACTGGTAGAGTCCATCTGGTGTATGGACTGATGGGCCACCAGGGAAAAGCCATCGGGGATGTGGCCAGAAGGAAATCAACTGAATTAAAAAATTGATAGATTTTAGAAGAAATTTTATTGCAAAGGAAAAGGAAGAAAATTGACCAACAATTTTCTCAGTGTGATGCAACTAGTTAAATAGTGGTCAATTAGTGCGGGTACAATCCAGGATCATGACCCTCAATTTTGACCTAACTGGAGAATTATTCGGGAATAGGGAGGATAAGTTCACTGGGAACTGAAATCAAAGAATTCAGCGGCAGGCTGAGTTGCTGTCAGTTTGATCTCGAACAGCTGAACTGAGGCTCAGCTGCGTTTCTGATGGTTGGCATGATGGCATTTATCCCAATGAGCAGCGGGAATACCCTAAGGCCACCCCATGTAGGGGGCGGACCCATTTGGTTGGGAATGGGTTTGGGATGCGCAACCCGCCTGTGCCAGGTTGCTGGCCATTTGTTCAGTCAGAAACGTTGCATTGAACACAACGCCCAATTTGCTGGCAAGGAGCTTCGAATCCTCATTGATGGTTACCAATGCTATTACCTGCCTGTTGGGGATAATCCCTGACACTTTTGGGAGGGGAGTGATTTTTTGATTGTCATGTTGACCAAATCAAAACCGTTGGGCATTATGGCCAATAGATCAGGTCTTCATCCCTTTTTGACCATATAATCTTAACATCAGGCTGATTGCCACTCAAATTTGTTCTGTTTAATTTCATTTTGGCGATCTTGGCGCAGATATCACTAATTCCCCATAACAGCTCTGCTGAGGTGAGTGTGGGTACCAAGGGAGGGACCCTAAGTGGAAGAGCTGTTACCCGGTGCTCATCTACCATGTGAGCGAGATCGCCTTGAGTAACAAGGGGTACAGCCATCATCTTTGGTACCTTCTTGCTCAGGAATGGGAAAATGGCCCGATTGACGCCCAGAGGATGTTCCCCAGGACTTACACCCACCCACTGTCCTACAGATTCAGAGGAAGCGGACCTCATTACCATGATTCCAACTGCTCAGATATTGTCAATTGTTCCCCCCATCATCTCTTCCACCACCCTTGCTCCTGATGCCCCACTCATTGCTCAGGTCTTAGCCACCCAAATGACCTGCCCCAAAGGTGTGGAGCTATTTGAGTAATTGTCCCTTAAAAATCATGAACACTCTCTGTACTCTTTGGTGGAGGGTCTCATTTATTTCCAGTCAAGAATTTGGGCTCCCCCTCTCTTCAAAGCTGAGGTATTTCACGCGCATCATGACCCCCATGATTGGCCATCTGGGCAATAAGAAAAGCATCGACTTGATCAAGTTGACCTACAATTGGGCAGGTTTAACTAAGGAAGTTCTGGCCTGGATCGCTAATTGTGTTACTTGTGCTCGGCCTAAGTTAGAGTGCTCTTTAGAAATGGGCTTTTACACCCCTTACAACAGGCGGAGGGTCCATGGACATTGGTGTCTGTGGATTTTATTCATTGATTTCCCCTGTTCTAATGGGTCTACGGTGGTGATGATGGTGGTGGATCATTTTACTAAATTTTCTCTTTTTTTTATTCCCTACGCTTCCACAATTAAGTCAGAGGAAACTGCACATCTCTTTGTACGCCACATGTTTTCAATGTTTGGTCTCCCACAAAAGATCATCAGAGACTGTGGTCCACAGTTCACAGCGTGGTTCTGGAGTGAACTTTTATCCATTTTAATAATCTCCCTCTGTCGCTCCATGGCATATCATCCCCAGTCCAATGGGCAGACCAAGCGAGTCAACCAAGTCCTAGAACAGTACCTGCGTTGCTATGCTGCAGCTGCACAGGACACCTGGGCTAACGACCTTCCCCTCGCTCAATTCGCCTTCAACAACGGGACTCACACTTCCACGGGGTTTCTCTCTATGAGATGATTTTAGGATATAACCCTTCCTTTTTGGTCAGACCCTGCCTTTTCCCAAAGGTCCAAGCTGCCGCAGATCATGCTGAACATATTATATATATTCAATCCTTATTACGGGAACATCTCACCAAAGCTATTGAAGACTACAAGCGGTTTACAGATTGTAAGTGAATCCTGGGTTCATGATATAACGTCAGGCTCCATTTTTGCTTGATATGCGTCATTTGAGAATGCAAGTACCTTCCCACAAGTTCTCAAGTAAACGTTTGGTTCCCCATTTGGTGGAGGAAGACTTGGGTAATGGTGCTTTCTGGTTAAAACTACCAGCCCACTAGAAACAGCACCCTGTCTTCCACGTTTCCCAGCTGTCACCTTTAAGGGTACTGTCCCCGCGGATCCTGAGCCAATAGTAATTGAAAATGCAAAGGAGGCTGAAGTGGAAAATATCCTAGCATTCCACAATTCCTGTCAGTCCATTCAGTATCTCATGGCCTGGAAAGGGTATCCAGCCTATGAGAACAGCTGGGTTAAGGCTTGCAATTGTGCTAACTGCATGGAACTGGTCGAGGCATTTCACATATCCCACCCCAATGCTCCCTGCCCCCCCCAAAGAAAAAGTTGTGACTGTAATGGTGATCAAGTTGCCCAAGGCGCACAAAATTATGTGGCCCTTATGCAGTTTCTGGTGGTGGTGCCCTTTCTTTGGAAAAAGAAAGGGTAATGTAAGTCCCAGGGAATGTTCACTGTATGTCAATTGGGCCCTCTTCCTGTTTCTGAGTAAAAAGGTTCAAAGAGGGTGGCTGTGCCCCTCATTACCCAGGGTGATTTCGCCCACGTGGTATACAGTGCTGGGTAACAGCTCTCCCTCTTCATATCCCTCCCACAGTGCCCACACTCACCTCGGCCAAACTTGTCCACTGGATCAGTGAAGTATGTGCCAATATCGCTGAATTAAAGTCGATTGGTCTGAAAATGATTGGAAACGAACTAGATGATTGGAATCCACATAGTTAAAAAGGGATGAAGATCAATCCTTTGGCTGGAATCGCTGACAGTTTTGATTTTGACAACAGGGCAATTGTCAGAATGAACCCCCTCTCTAAATCATTGGGGATTATCCCTGATGTGCAGTTAGTAGCATAGGACACCATAGATGATAGCAATGAAACTCCCTTCCAGCAAATCAGAAGTTGTGGCCAATGCAACGCTTATAACCTAAATGAACAGCCCAGTGACAGGGCATGGGCGGTTTGGGCATCCCAAACCCGTTCCCAACCAATTGGGACCGCCCCTATGTGGGGTGGCCCTGGGGGATTCCCACTGCTTGTCAAGCCAGACACCATTGCAATAATTGTTGGAAATGCAGTTGAGCCTCAGTTTGGGCATTTGAGGAAAAATGACAGCAACTCAGACTTCTGCTGAATCCTTTGATGTCAGTTCCTATTGAGCTTATATGACCCATCCCTGAATAATTCACCAGTTAGGTTGAACTTGAGGGACCTGATCCCTGCTTGTTCCCACATTAACTGACCACTATTTAATCAGTTGTATCGCACTGAGAAAAATTGTTGGTCACTTTTCTTTCTTTATTTTCTATTAAAAAATCATTTCCCCAACTTCAGTTTTTATGTTGAATAATAAACCGCCCTTTTCGCTGGCACTCACATACCCCTCAGGTTAATGGCCATATTCAGCCGGTATTTCATTATGTGCCTGTACAAGCTTCTGGAACATTAGCAGTTATTGGCAAATAATCTCTCTAATTTTATATCTGTTGTACCAACAGCAGTGACTTTGGCATTCTGGTTTGCCATTTGAGTGCTCCAGCACCTGGGCTGGCAGGGTGGTCTAATTCTAACTTGCTGCTTGCCTGACAATTATGATACTTCAATCAAAAGAAGGGTTTAGGCCAAAAAAGCTGATAATAAGAGTCAATCCAGCCTTAGGGACTTGCCACTGGAGAACGAGTAATCTTTTGTGATACACATGGGTTCAGTCACTGAAATAAGCTAGATGCATTATGGTTGGGACCATTTGAGATTATTGCCAAAATGGCAAATGATGCCTACATGATCAAAAATATGTCCAACGGTAATGTGATTAATAGGATACACAGCAAATTTCTTAAAAAATGAATTAATAATATTATATTATACTAAAAATATAGGAATAAAAAATAATAAGCTAAAAAATAAATAAAATAAGGTTAATAAATATATATAGAAAAGAAAAAAATAAAATATAGGTATAAATATATAAAAAGTATTATTATATTTTTATAAAAAGAGAAAAAAGAAGTTAATTAAAATATTTTTTATTTTTTAAGCCTCAGGTTGCAAATTGCAAGCTCTTCTTTGACACCTCTGGGGGAGGGAGGTTGAACAATGATATTATGAAAGAGGCTGCCAAAGTCAATCTGTGATTGGATGCTAGAAAGGGTTAGAGCAATGCAAAACCACGTTTTTTGGACCTTAGGGTAATTTTGAGAATATGCAACAATTGGAAGAGTAAATGGAATATCTAAATTAGCAAGGCAAGAAACACCAGATTGCGGTGGAAAACAGCAATGCAAGTAAATGCAATCTGCAAACAAGTCCATATAACCTCTATATGGCACAGGCGCTGGAAGGTGTGTGTGAAGTGCTTGACAACAAGATTCATCAAGAACACTTGCTATATGAGAGAATAATGAACAATGAAGATGTGCAGGTGGCTGTCAAACCATGCCCCCAATTATCGCCATTAATGGGAGATATTACTGGCTAGTCCCCACTACAAAGTAATTGTGCAGGCAACGAACCACATCTTGGAGGTGGCGGCTGTGGGCCTCCTGGAAGCGAAAAGGAAAGGAATGGTAGAAATTTGGCGATGCAGGGAGTGAGGTGGCCCATATGTGAAGTACTTGCCCTGCAAACTGAAGTGCATAAGTTGCAGTATTTTGGTCAAGAAAATTATCAAGATCATTAGAAGCAAAAGAAATGCTTAGGGCTTCAGTGATTTTCCCCCAAGTTCCTGATATGAAAGCTCAACATGCTCATCATTACTGATTGCAAATTTAGTTGATAATATTGTTGGTTGATAAAATTGGCTAATCTGAAAAAGGAACTCAGGTAGAATATCCGACTCAATTAGGAATGATTGATCTAAAACAAGGTAAATTGCTTCATTGGGCTCAAGAGCAACCCCTGAATTTAGAACTGATGGAGTTGAGTCCAATAATGATTCAAAATTGAGCTTGATGGAAGGGGAAATTGAAATTAAAGGCCAAGAATTTATTGAGGAAATAGACAACCATATTTCTTCTCAAAAATAGCTACCATTGCAGGGAGATTAGATGAAGAGATAACCAAATCAAGTTGACTCAGGGCGTTAGACCTGGCAGGAAGGGAAAGGATACCTCTTTGGGCAGTTCATGACATCGCTTGAAAAAAAGACGTCTGTTTCAGATAGATTGGCCAGGATTTGCTCATAGCATGAAGTATTGTAAGAGGACACTTTAGCTGATAATCTGTTCAAGCAGGGGATGTATGGGAATTTTATATGACCACATTATCCAGCTTGGGATTAATTAAGCTTCAATTTATTTAAATTAATGATTTGCATATTTTAATTTAGCTTATTGATTAAGCTTTGGATGACAATTTAATTATATCATCTAGTCAGCAATAATAACCAACTGAACAGTTAATCGTAATTCTCATTGGATCATATCCAATGATAGTTATGGTTACAATTTCTTTGGGGATTGTTGCCAACAATTTGGAGAAGAGTAAATTGACTCAAAATGGGTAATTACTCATGGTTTTTTGTCAGGTTTGGTAGACAACATGTGGGCTGATATGAATGGCGATTTAAATAAGCTATTTCTCATGAATATCAGCTGGAATCTTTCCCAAAATTGAACCAATATCTCTTTTTTGTCAGCTAGGTGTGCCAAGACCATCGTGGTTAACAAAATGTACCCCTTAACAAATGTCCTCCCATACTTCCACCTATAGATATTCCCTCATTTTAATATTAATAAACACCTTAGACCTATAGTTTATAATTATTATATCTTGTAGTTTATCTGCTTCTTGTGAAGAGAGTCCTTGTCTAAGTGTCAACGCCAGAGTGAGGCAGAAGTCACTTAAATTATTACATCATGACAGAGTGAGGCAGAAGTCACTTATATTATTATCTACCAGAGTAGGGCCAAATCTACCCATTTATTTAAACTCGACTAAGCTAATTGTCTTCACACAATTAGCAAGTTTGTGTTTATTTCAAGAGTCAGTAATTAAGCAAGCCTGTGCACCAGTGAGAACCCCTCGTTTTTACAGAGAGGGTGGAGAAGTCCGTTTCAACCTGCCCTGCCTGATTTGGACCTGGCTCAAATTAAGAAATGCTCAATACAGGTGGGACTGTCCTTTGCCAGTTTAATTTAATCATATCCTCACTTAATTAAATTGATACATTTCGCTCCAAGTGCCCCATGGTTGGCAGATCATGATGTTCCCTAATTAATTGTGTACATAGCTCAGAGGGGACCTATACTTTTTTATTAAAGTATATTACCTTATTCTTCTGGGAATAACATCCAGAAGGGGCTGTACTAGTTTTTATACTCTTTAGGAGATCCTGCCCTTCAGGATCAATGGACTGGGATGCCAAAAAATAGCATCCAAAAGAACCCTCGTTAATATGATAAGTAGAATTGGAATGGATGGAAAAATTCTGTCACTGGCTGGACTGGGTCTGATGGATTAACTTAACTCACCGGCTCAAAATGTGTATCAGGAATACTTGGTGATGTGGGATTTCAGGATTTGGATTTAGATTTGAGTTCAGATCCGGATTGTGTTTTGACTTGGGTGTAGGCTCTGGAGGGTGGGATGCAACCACTGCAATGGTTGGAAGAGGGGGAACTATGACCTGCTCAGGGATAATTACCGTTACTAGTTCAGGACCTGTCTCCAATTTGGGAACCATTAGAGATTTATTCTCAAGAGATCTGGTAAAATATGTGTCCTCTTTGATAGTCATATACTTGAAGATGAAGCTAAGAAGGTCGCGGTGGGTCCTAGTCTGTCTACAATACAACTTTTGAAATTTATGATAACAAGTAATTGACTGGTGGTCTGCGCGCACAACCACTGTATGCTTTGCACCCTGTAACAGGTACTAACAGTGCATTAGAGACCAGATCCGCCGCCAACTCTTTATCATAAATAGCCCAAGCACGCTCCATGACACTAAACCTCTTCGAAAAGTATGCCACAGGGTGTCTCCGCCCCTCATGTGCTTGCAAGATTATAGAACCAACTGCATTATCAGAGGCATCACAAGCCATAAAAAAGGCTTTTTCATCTGCATGAAGAAGAACAGGAGCGATGGTGAAAAGTTTTTTGCTTTAAGCGCCTGCTGGCATTCTGGAGTCCAAACAAATGGAGCGTTATTACCTTTGAGAGGGTGAAGTGGTGAGGCCATTTCCAAAATAGCTAGCGAGAACTTATTAAGAAAAGTAACAGAACCCAAGAAGCTCCTCAGTTTTTTCTGGGTTACAGGGGTAGCCATGAGCGAATGGCCTCTAGTTTAGAAGGCGTGATGGTGTGACCATCTTTAGGATTACAATACTAAGGAATTGAACTTCATCTTTAGAAATCTCACATTTTGAAGGTATAGCTACCAGACCAGCCTTGTAGAGTGCTTCTGTTACTGCCACTAGATCCTTACAGTGTTGTTCAGCATTGGGTGAATGGATTAAGATGTCATTCACATAGGAAATAGTGCAAGTGAATCTAAGATCTTCAAAACATCATCAATTTGGCGCTGAAAAACTTCTGTATCGTTCTTTAGACCAGAGGGCATGACATTAAACTGGTATATTACATACCTGGTGCAAATTGCAGTCAGCCACTCCT
Source organism: Massospora cicadina (assembly GCA_022478985.1). Lineage (NCBI taxonomy): Eukaryota > Fungi > Entomophthoromycota > Entomophthoromycetes > Entomophthorales > Entomophthoraceae > Massospora > Massospora cicadina. The sequence continues at coordinate 36,783 of JAKSZP010013615.1, read as the reverse complement.
GGCCAGACTTGACACGCATTTGATGGAATGCGTTCACCAGATCAAGTTTTGGGAAACTTTGGACCTCAAAATCTTCTGATAAATTGCTGTCTCCAAAGGTAAGGGATAAGGATCATGGACTGTCACATTGTTCAAGTGTCCCTAGTCCACGCATGGTCTCATAGTACCATCAGTCTTTTAGGCAAACACAACAGGAGAGGACACAGGAGAGATTTTCTTAACCATCCAACCTTTCTTTACCATGACATTAATCCACGTCTTTAGCGCATGGTCTTCTTCAGTTTTGTATGGATAAAGGGGACAGTTAATATAAATGATTTCCACTGTTGACTGAAAACTCAGATCAAACTCTGAGTGAATTGGAAACTTATTCGCCCCACCCACGTCAAAAACTGACTTAAAGGGAGCAAAGAAAAGGGGAAAAGTAGCCAGCTCAGGTACTATATCCGTAGAAAATTATTCCACAGTTTCCGCCACAACATTTTCTGTTTACAAAGTGGGAAGAAGGGAAATTCACCTGAGTGAGCATTGAAAGTAAAGGCTAAGATAGTCGTTCTAAATCAATGTTAATTGGCTGGCGTCGCCACCAACCTACCCCCAAGGTTACTTGTTATAGCAACTCTGGGATTGCCAGTTAGTGTGCTATAAATTCTTATTTGTGGGCTGTAAAACGCAAGGGTTCACAAAGGAAAAGTTTGAGCGTATAAACCCTCAATTCCCCCAATACTGTGGAACATGAGGTAACAGCAAGATCCAAAGCTTGCACCACCTTAAGGTCAATGAAATTTCCCAGTGGTTCCAGTGTCCACTAAGGCAGTTACAGTTACCTGACATTGTCCTACAGAATTATGAATGGGAAAAAGTAATCACGATCAAATTTATTTAAATCATTAAGGGAGCAAAGGGCTGGATCAGACTTCTTAACCTTGTATTCCTTGCGCACCTTGGTGAATCTGTTGATGTACTGGGTAGGCATAGCTGCTGCCCGAGCATAAGACAAAGTGTAGAATCAAGATCCTTAGGGTCTGATAAAGGCCGCACATTTGAGAGATCCTTATATACTGGACTACATGACGTTTCTCTTCCACCTATTAACCAGTGAAATATGATAGGAAATTATAGCAGGAGCTTTCAGGTTTATGGGAATTGCAACCATTCCCAAAGGATTATTAGAAATACTATGACATGGGGGAAGGTTTGTCAGAATGAGTAAGCTCCATATAAACCATGATAGAATCTGCACCACTCATACTGACGTCTATGCCAAAAAAACACGCCACAATTGAAGCAAATTGATCCCATAATCTGGCACCCTGTATCACGGCTTCAACTACCTGAACCATGGGCGAGATGGCTAACAACATACTGACATATTCGCCTTCAATTGCTCCTGGCCACTGTTCAGTGCCCACTACAGACTCAGTCATAAGATCAGAGCCAACAGTGTCAGACTGGTCAATTTAAAACATTATCTCCCCCACTGCCTTAGATTTAGGTGCTGGTTTACAAAGTCATTGGTCTAACAGGGGTTGTTTATCAGTATTCACCCACTAGTATCCTGGATATTCTTAAATCTGATAGGCTTTTCAAATGCTTCCTTAAGTTTTTGTTGTATGGCTGGGGGAGTGTCCTCTCCGTTTAAATTATGATTGTTCCCTTTCCCATCCAAGAAGGAGCCAATAAGGTCAGTGACCCCCTTGTCACCCTAGGGCGACTTCACTCATGTGGTGGACAAGCGGTGGGTGATAGTGTACCCTTTGAGGATTCCTCCTCAACCCCAGTTCTTGAATCAAAAAAATTTAATGGGAAGAATTAAGGAAATCTTTGACAAGTCAGCTATGAATAGGTACCTTCTTGGCAAAAAAGGGGCCAAATATTATTAAAAGCGGTAAGTCTTTAATTTTAATAGCTAACAATTACAAAATCTCAGCAACAAAGCCTGACAGGTGCACATTTTTGGTAACTAAAACATCTAGTTTCAAATCCTCAGAAAAATTCACAAATGGTATTAGGTCATTAGGAAATGTTGTTGCAGTTTGAAAACCCACCCCAGACATATTGGGAACAAAGCATGATGGTCGTGTACATTCTATGATGAATGCTCCTAATGTTGAATTATTGTAGGAACTTGCCAATGGCATCAGGCCATTGGGAAATGCTGAATCCAGTTTGAAACACTCCCCAGAAGTATCAAAACCCCCATCCAACAGTTATTGTTTTAGTTTAATAGATTCCAGAGTGACCAGGTGCGGGCAGGTTAGGCGTCCTGAATTCATTCCTGACATCATGGGATTGCCCTACGCGGGGTGGCCTTGGGAGGTTTTCACTGACCAACAGGCGAGATGCCATTGCTCTAGCCATTGAAACTAAAGAAAATCAGCAATTTGGGCATCTGTGGACGTACTAACAGTGACTCAGCCCACTGCTGACAATTTTAAAGTCAGCTCAAAAATAACTATTTTCCACTCACTTGGATTTCACCAGGGTAGGAGACCTTTGAGGGCCCCAATCCCAAGCTTTTATAAGCTATTCCCTAGTCAAATGTTATTTAAGCAGTCCTAATGCACTGAGAAAATTGACAGTTGATTTTCTTCTTTTAAATCCAATAAGATCCAGTATCCCAAAGTTGTTTTTTTATCTTGAGTAAATTTAGACTACCCAATCTGATCCCACTTTTTCTGCACCCAACCCCGTGGGACCTGGGGTCACGATAAATGATTCATTGCATGGTTGCTATTTGCAATTATGGCCTATTGGCGCTCACTGGTTATATCTTTCTCAGCACATTTAAACGACAATTATGCAGCAGCGCCTCTGGAATTTTGTCTTGCCATTTGGGTGTTTTTTGCATCAAGACTGGCAGGCTGGTCTAAACTTTATCTTACTCCATCATGACATAATAAACCATTCATTGTTTTCTGCCATTTCCGCACTACTCATCAAGATAAGCACAGCAGTGGTCATATTCTACCAGATGAATGTACAGTTTGTATCCTGCCTTCTGTAGTTTATCTGGATAAATTCCTATTTTGTATGCTTCTCCAGAGGGCTGTGAAGGAGAATTGCTATGACTGCACTGCCCCAGTGCCTTCAACTTTTAAAGTCCACCCTCTAATTGGGATCTTCAGGCTTGAAGCCGCCAATATGGTCTCAGTTTTCTGATACTAGCTTAGAATCAGTATCCATATTGATTCTAAAAGATGCCGCTGCCCCACGCCCATGTTAGTTTGTTCTAGCTTATCAGCTTTATAAATTGTCAGTGATCCAGCCTAGATAAAATAATCCAACCCTTTTGCCATGCAGTGTTGCTCCTGTCACAATCCTTGTTCATTCACTTGACCTAGCCACAATCTCTTTGTTATCAACAGACATGACCATATATCAATAAACAGAATTCTGCCTAAATCTTACTAACAGTGAAAATTTATATTGGGACACACCAGATGTCCTTTGAGGCCTTGGTCAACATGGGAGCAGCTGGTAAATTTATGATTATGGAGTTAGCCCAGCAGCTTGATTTAGACTTGTATGTGGGGACATCAGTGTTGGTTGCATCATCGACTGCCAACCCTCCATCAGAGTATGGCGCCACATGCCTTTCTCAGTCCTTTGTTTAGTTTTTGTGATCTCTCATCTTCAGTTCCTGACCTTGTGTTCCCAGTTATTTTATGTATGGGTTGGTGGCGTTGGCAGTATGTGAGCGTCCACCTGTAGACAAAAACGCTGTCCTTCTCCAACAATCAGGAGGAGGGCAAGTTTCCATTGCTGGACACCCTCAATAAATCTTGTAGCTGTGTTTCTATTACAACCTTTATTTCCCCCATAGGTCTTCAGCTGGATTTTCCCGGTGCGTTGATGGACTATCAGAGCACCTTGGACACTGACAAGACTAATCGCCTTCCCCTTCATATGGAATTCGTTTTGATTTTTGGACAGCGTTACAAGTGGTAAATATAAACTATCCACTGTACCCGCTTATGGCAGAGGAGTATGTGATCCTCAATGCATGGTTGGATGACATGCTCAAGAAGGGTTGGTTGTTCAAGGAGACATCTCCAGTTGCCTCCCCCATTTTCTTTGCCAAAAAGGCATATGGGACACTTTTTCCCTGTATGGATTATGGGCACCTTAATAAGGTAACGGTACATGATCCCTAACCACTTCCATTGAAGCAGTCCATTGGCCAGGAGATTGCCAAGTCTCACGTGTTTTAAAAATTGATTTTGTAATGCCTTTAATCAAATTTGGGTGATAGAAAGTCAAGAATGGCTTACCGCTATATGGATAAAATGGGGCATATTCCAATTATGAGAGATGCCCTTAGGGCTGAAGAATGCGCCCGCAACATTCCAGATGTTGATCAATGGCGTTCTAGGAGATCTCAGATACTTCTGCGCTGTCGCATATATTAATAACTTGGTACATTCCCCCTCCCCCAAATAACATGAAAAGGACCTGGAGGCGGTAGTGGCTGTCCTGCATAAAGAGAGCTTTTTTGTCAAGCCATCAAAATGCAAATTTAACGGAAAGAAGTCACCTTCTTGTGTAATCTCATCTTGAAAGATGGTTAAGTCATCCCAGAAAATTGGATGCCATCCGCAAGTGGCCAACTCCAACAACCCAGAAGCAATGAAGAAGATTCTTGAGCATTATTATCTATTTAAAGAAATTCTCTCCTGTACTCTCACAATTGGCTGCACCACTGCATCCGCTTACAGGCAGAAACGTACATTTCTGCTGGTTGCCTGAGTGCCATCAGGCTTCAATTCTATTAAGGAGATGTTCTTGTCACCACCAATGCTTAAGAACGAAGATCCTCCCAAACCCTATATTGTGGCATGCAATGCGTCTTCTGCTTCAGTAGGAGCTGTCTTGCTCCAGGAGCACAATTAGTTGGAACACCCAGCTACTATATATTCCAGCAAGTTTTCTTCAACTGAGCAATCCTGGGCCACCTACAACAAGGAGTTAGAAGCTGTGGCATGGGCCTTGCCTACTGGCGATATCTCTTACAGGGTGCTCAGCACAAGTTGACTGTGTGGACTGACCACCAAGCTCTACTATATCTCTGCAAACCACAAAAGTTGGCGCACCGTCAGACTTGTTCCTGCTGGGACCTATGCAGCTTTAACTTCATATATGAGCATATGAAGGAAGCCCTGAACGTCCTTCCAGATTTTCTCAGTTGCAATACCGCTTTGCCAATGAGCTCAGATGAAGCAGATCTCATCACGTAATGTTCCCCAACTCAAATCCTGACAATTGTCCCTCTCATGGTTTTGGCATCAATTTTAGCTCCATATGTACCTTTGGTGTTGTGGGTCTTAGCTGCTCAATCGGCTTGTGCAGAGGGGGTGGAACTTATGATCAGGTTGTCCTTCCAGATTCCAAGAATTCTTTATATTTGTTGGCCAATGGGCTCATCCAGTTTAGATCGCAGGTGTGGGTTCCTCCCCTCCTCCATGCTGAAGTTCTTTAAGCTCATCATGATCCCACACAGTTGGTCACCAAGGGAATAAGAAATGCATTTACCTAGTGAAGCATATCTTGAACTGGCCTGGTTGTTTGAAAAATGTTCCCACATGGATTGCCAACTGTGTGATGTGCGCGCAGTCCAAGTCAGACCAGTCTGATAGGAATGGTCTTCTTCACCCCTTGCAGCAGGCAGTGAGCTCATGTACATCGGTGTTCATGGACTTTTTTTGTTGAGCTGCCCAGCTCCAAGGGGCTTACAGAAGTTATGGTGGTCATAGACTGCTTCATTAGACTCTCCCTGTTCATCCCGTGCTCCTCCCATATTACCTCCTAGGAAACTGCCCACCTATTTGTGCGCTATGGGTTTTCAATGTTTGGGCTCCTGAAAGAATTTTTGACAACCGTGGGCCCAATTTGGGCGCAGTTTTGGAATGAGCTCTTGGCAATCTTGAAGATTACTCTCTGTTGCTCCACCGCATACCATCCACAGTTGGATGGTCAAACTGAACAAGTCAATCAGATCTTGGAGAAGTATCTGATGTGCTATGCTTCAGTCGCTCAATATACCAGGGTGGATGACCTAAACCTATCCCAGTTTCTGTACAATAATGGAATGCATTCGTCTACTGGCTCCTCACATATGAAGCAACCTTGAGGTATAATACCTCATTCTAAGTTGGCCCATGCCTTTGTCCAGAGGTACCAGCTGCAGCCAATTACGCTCAGTATATTTGAGACACACAGCCCCTGGTTCAGGAGCACCTAACTAAAGCCATTAAGTGATTAAAAACTGTTTCTAGATTGAAAGTGGATCTCAGCTCAGAGATAAAGGTGGGTTCATACATCATGCTCAACATGCGCCACTTGCAGATGAAGGTGCCCACACGCAAGTTTTTAAGTGTACGCTCTGGTCCCCATTTGGTGGAAAAAGACTTAAGGGATGGCGCCTTCCGTCTGAAGTTGCCATACTACTGGAAGAAAGATCCAGAGTTCCATGACTCTCAGCTGTCCCCATTTAAGGGAGCAATTCCAGAAGACCCAGACCACATTGTAAACGAGGGTACTGAGGAAGCTGAGGTTGAGGAAATCTTGGCCTCCCAACGATCATGCAGGTCAAAGACAGAATTTAGTTGCATGGAAAGGCTTTCCAGCCTACAAGAATATTTGGCATGCAGGACTGTACTAACTGCTTGGAGCTCATTAAAGCTTCTATGCCACCCACACAGATGCTCCCCATCTTCCCCCTGAGATTTCTATGCTAATGGCGATTAAGTAGCCCAATGCTATTAGAATGTAGCCCTTGCTCAATTCCTAGTGGTGGAACCCTCCTTTGGAAAAAGGGAAGTGTAATGTAAGTCTGGGGGAGCGCCCACTCTTTTTGGATTGGGGGGTGTTCCCTTTCACATCCAAAAATGGGCCAAAAATCTGGTAACCCCCTCGTCACTCAGAGTGACCTCGCTCATGTGGTGAACAAGTGATGGGTGATGGCGTACCCTTTGAGTATTCCACCACCAACCCCAGTTCTTAAACCTGAAGAATAAATGGGGCGAATTAAGGGAATCTGTAACAAGTTGACAATGAAGTGGCATCCGCTTGGGGCAAAGGGGCCAAATACAAAAGTGGAGAATCTTTGGTATTAATAGTTGACAATTGCAAAATCTCAACAACAAAGCCTGACAGGTGCACATTTTTGGTAACTAAAATATCTAGTGTCAAATCCTCAGCAAAAATCACAAATGGTATTAGGTCATTAGGAAATATTGTTGCAGTTTGAAAACCCGCCCCAGACATATTGGGAACAAAGCATGATGGTCGTGTACATTCTATGATGAATGCTCCTAATGTTGAATTATTGTAGGAACTTACCAATGGCATCAGGACATTGGGAAATGCTGAAGCCAGTTTGAAACACTCCCCAGCAGAATCAAAACCCCCATCCAACAGTTATTGTTTTAGTTTAATAGATGCCAGAGTGACCAGGTGCGGGAAGGTTAGGCGTCCTGAATTCATTCCTGACATCATGGGATCGCCCTACGTGGGGTGGCTTGAGAGGTTCCTGCTTCCCATAGGGAGAGATGCCATCGCTCTAGCCATTGAAACTGAAGAAATTGTCAATTTGGGCATCTGTGGATGAACTGACAGCAACTCAACCTGCCACTGATAAATTTGAAGTTGGTTCAAAATAATTTGTTTTCCCCCTCACTCAATTTTCACTGGGTTTTGCAAATCATAAGGGCCCCAATCCCAAGCTTTTATAAGCTATTCCCAAAATCAATTGTCTATTTAAGTAGTCATAACACATTGAGAAAATTGTTGGTTGATTTTCTTCTTTTAAATCAATAATATCCAGTATCCCAAAGTCTTTTTTTATTATGACAAAATTCAAAGCATATAATCCAATCCTACTTTTTCCAGCACCCAACCCCGTGGGCCTTGAGGATGTGACAGCCTGTTTATTGCTGGGTTGCTATTTGCAATTATGGCCTATTGGCGCTCACTTTTTTAAAATCTTTATTAGCACATTTAAACGTCAATTATGCAGCAGCGCCTCTGGCATTTTGTTTTGCCTTTTGGGTGTTTTTGTATCCAGACTGGCAGGACGGTCTAAACTTTATCTGCCACCATCATGACATTTTGGATCTTTGTTTCAACTAATATGAGCCCCAGATCCGTGACTCAGAGAAGCATGGAAGGCTTTTTATATAAAGTAGTTTTGGGAGGTTCAAGATTTTAACAGTTTGCTGGAAAGCTTAAATGTGGCCCTCCATATTAGAATCAAGTGCTTGGCTTAGGAAAAGGAAGAACAACAGTTGTGGGCGTGGAATAAGCCTTTTAATAATATCAGAGATAATACTTAGCAGTGAGACGGTTGGTTTTTTAATTGGACATTTTGTTAGAGTACAGTGTGGGCGCAAACTCTTGCCTCGCCTTTAACGCGATCAATAAGACTAATTATTGCTGATCCTCTGTATAATTGGTAGTATTAATAACACTTTCCTGGAGTTTCAGCTCAGAAAGCACTCCCAATACCTGCTTGAGTATTTCCATAGAAGGACAGTGAGTAGCCCCAACCACTGTGACGTTACAAGCCTTAGAGAAAGAGATGTGATTTTGGGTTGTGCAGCGCAGGCCAGCAAAGTCTTCATGATGGCTTTGATTAGAGTATCCATGAACAACAAGCCAGAAGCGTTCTCAAGACTCCAGATAAACTCTGCTTGGTAATAGAATGCCCCAAAGTCAAAATATCTTGAAGCAGAAATTTAACCGCTTTATTTGGTTGGGCTATAATATCAGACAACTGGCGTGCAAAGCAAAGATCTAATTTCCACCATTGGTATTCTGGGAGCTTTTCTTTCTGATTACTATCACTTTTAGTAATACTATTTGATTCGAACAGCACAATTTGATAATCAATACCAGGTGAGATAAGTATGAATAAAAAGTAAAGAGCTGGGCAAACGCGGTAAAGGGCAGCGGACCTGGACCTGCACCACCCAAAGGTACCAAGCGCACAGGTACAAACAAAAATCTCAGTAAAAATAAAAAACCTGTTGTGGCGCCCCCGCGGGTTTTGTTAATTTTTTGTTAAAATGCTGCATCTAGTTGGAAGTATCCCAATCGCGACTACTGTCATTGGTGGAACATTGGATATGAGTTTCCTGGGCGTAGAAACATCAACAATGTGGGAAAAGTTTAACAAAGCCCAACATAAATTTTTCCAACACGCGGTGTAATTAACAACCTATACTATTTGCAGAGGTTGGATATATCTTGGGTTCAAAACCGCGGAAGAAGTGAACAAAGCAGCAAAGGTCAGAGTGGTACTCAACCTTCCTGACGGATAGCAATTGGTACTAACCAAATTCACCTATAGGACTGAATCCAAAGACATTTTCAAAATTTTTGACTATCTTCCGACCACACTGGTGTGCACAGTAGTCAAAAGACATCTCCAAGAAGGCTTGGAAGACTATGAAGAAATCAAACTATTAAAAATGCAAAGATTCCAGCTGATGCTGACCCTTAGCATGGGGAGGGCAATAGTAATTATTTCACCAAACCAGGATGTAGTAGAGGATATTACAAATATCCCTCATATAGCATCCTTCACCATTGATGGGAAAAAAATCCAGCTGTTCCACGCAACAGTGGAAAGTGCACCCTCCATATGCAACCACTTCCAGGCCTTTGGGCACAAGATTCACGCTTGCCCCATAAAAGAAGGCCTGAGAGAAATGGAATTCTGTGAGGAGGAAATGGGCGAAGATGACTCAGAGTACGCCAAAATCACGGATAAAACACATGCCTCAACTGGGGAGAACACAAGCAATATAAAATAATTGACCCTATTTCCCCAAAAGAACGAAAAATGGCCAAAAAAGCTCGCAAGCTGGCCACGGCCAAGGCAAAGGCCTTGGCGGAATCAACCATATTGCCAGAGCAGATCCAGGAAGACATGGAGGAATTTGAGTCAATGAACCAATCAGATCCCGCAGAAAACCATACACCCAATCTAACCAGACTGAACTTGGCGGAACCTGATTTGGAAATGAATGCAGCAAAATTGGGGTTCAGTGCACCCCCCAAAATTGCAGAATTTAACCCAATTGGGAAGGAAAATCAACAATGGAATGTGCAAGAAAATAATGTGGCCAATAAAAACCCACATGTGCACTGCAATAACATCGTGAAACCAAGCAAAGCCAAGAGAGGAGAGAAAACTTTGGCGATGAAAGGGGCAGAATACACCCCAACTCCTACTCATGGTTATGCTCTCCACAGCAGAGGTGCAGTGGAGAGCAATGTAAGCGAGGGAGTAGGGCTGGGGGGCCCTGCTAACCGCTCCTGAGGCGCATTGGGCGTCTCAGTAGAGATAGGGACGCTGAACATAGCGGGACTCAAGTCCTTAACATCTCAGGCCAAGAAGTTGAGTCTCCTACAAAACCCACCTGTGGATATCCTGGTGGTGCAGGAAACCCACTGTCCACAGGGAGAGGAGGAGGCATGGGAAAAAAATGCTCTTCCCAACAATATCGTTTTGGTTGCTCCACTGTGGGGTGATAGTATGCGCGAACCAAAACTTTAAATTTATTAATAAAAATTTGTTCCTGGATGGCCACATACTTGCTGTAACCTTCTCACGGCACACCAAAGTGCACACAATAGCCATTGTGTATGCCATAAATGGTGCACATGACCAAAGATAATTTCATACAGCCCTAACCCAACTAAATCTACCAGAAAATACTTTCATAATGGGAGACATGAACTGTTGGATTAACCCAGAGATGGACCGATGGCCATACATAATGGAGATACCACAAGGGCAAGTGGAACTCCAAGTACTAAAGGCCACTCTGGGACTTTATGATCCACTGCCAGAAAAGCAACCCCCGCTACAAAACATGACAAGCCCACATGTACACAATGGTGCACTTGTCTCTATGTTGAGGGTAGACCTAATACTTGCACCAATAATTTTTCATCACCAAATTCAAAAATTTAAAACTAAAAATTGAATTCTCTGACCATTGGCTTGTTTCAGTGTCTTACAAACTGGTGGAACCAAGTACCCAAGCACCCAGATGATGCAGATTACGCCCAGAAAGCTTAGCCAAGTCATAATTTCAATCCTGGATGGAGGAAATATTCTCAACCTGGGATTTTCAAACACTCTTTTGCTTGGACCTACTAACCACCTAAGAAAATTTCAAAAAATCAACAACCCAAAAAATTAAACATAAATTGTTTAGAAGACACAGGGCAGTTTCAGCCATTATCAAACACACTTTAGCTGAAATTGACCATCTAGAAAACAACTTACCAAGAATGGGATACAGCCCTGGATGGGGTCGCAAATGGGCGGAGGTTTCTGCTCAGCAAAACACCCTGATCCGCGAACACCTACACTGAGTTGGAGTCCAATACAAAGGCAAAAACATAAGAGACGAAGAAACTTGCTTGAGCTACTTTTTCTGCTGATTCCATGCCCAGAAAAATATAATAGCTTGTACACAGGTCCGTTGACTGGACAAATTCATAATGGAAACAACTGAAGAAGTTGTGACTGAAGTTCACAGGTTTTACATGAAATTGTATAAATCTGAGCTGGTCAAACCAGAAAAAATCGAAAAATTCCTTAGAAGCGCACATATTGACACTGTGATCCAAAATAACAATTTAATCAAACTAATATCACGCGAGGAATTATGGGAAGTAGTACGCGGTGCACCAAGAGGGAAATGCCCTGGACCTAATGGGATTCCCTATGAATTTTATATAAAATATTTTACTAAAATCTCTAACATTCTTCTAGCTTCAATGAACAAGTGAATTATTGAAACATGCATTCTACCTGGAGGCAAAGAAGCCTACACAGTCACTTTATTTAAGAAAGGAGACAGATTAGACCTATCCAACTGGCGCCCAATTTCCCTAACCAACACAGATACAAAAATTTTCACAAAAATTATGGCTAAACAATTAGGAGAAATTGCAACTGATGCAATATCCCCATCACAATATGGATTTGTTCCTAGAAGATCTTTATGGGATAACATCCACAAAGTTGCAAATGTCTGCCAGTCCAAAACCTCTGGAGCACTTGTCTTTTTAGACCATCAAAAGGCATATGACAGGGTAAACTGGACTTATCCTAGGGCCTGACTTCAAAAATTCAAGCTTCCAAATAGATTTATAAACTAGGTAATTTTGTTTACAGAGTCTGCAACCATGTCTGTGCGGGGAGCAGGCTTCTTAACCAACCAAGTTATCCCACAGAGAGGATTAAAACAAGGAGACCTCTTAAGCCCTCTACTCTACAACTTTAGCTTAGACCCCTAATCCAAAATACAAAAACACTGCTCAAGGGAATCAACGTCAAGGGCCAACCACCGTTCAATCTTATGGCCTTCGCTGATGATTTTGTGGTGGGCATATGCAACAATCAGGACGCTTGCAGAATTAGGAAGATAATACAAGACTATTCAGCCATAAGTAACGCATCACTTAACACTGAGAAAACGGAAATTATACTACTAAGGAAATTTCAGACCCAGTGGATGCCATCTACCCAGGGCCAACAAGCTAATACAACATCAAGACTTCTGACCAGACATAGGAGGCGAAAATTAGCAACGACTTAACTGAAACTTCCATTCATCACCAAGCCAATATCTGGCCCTGTTCGTCACTTGGGAGTATGGTTGGAAGCAGGAGGTTACGCCAACTCCATGATGGAAAATCAATTATTAGACAAAATAACAAAACGCATTGCCTCCTTACATGGACACCAAACAGGTCTAACAGGAAGGGTCACGGTAGCCAACTCTATGATTCTATCAATAATATGGTTCACGGCCCATGCAATCGCTTTCTCATCATCCTTCTTCAACACAATATACGCCCTATTACAAGGATGGCTATGTCCCAACCACAACCCCCCTGTATGCCTAGAAACCCTATTTGGCTCTAGAAGGAATGGAGATATGGGGCCTACTAATTACGTAGAGCAAGCAACCCATATACTGGGATCCTGGATAGCTCAGGTGACTATCCTGGATCTTCCAGATACACACTGGGCCAGAACAGCAAGATATAACTTCACACGTGCACTCCAATTACAAAACCCAGATCACCTGAACAGATTAATCAAATGTCTGGCATCCCATCCCACAGCTGCAGGACCACACGGCACTCCTGCACATTACAAACGTGTACTCCTAGCCATGAGAAGAGCGACATGGCGGATCCACATAAATGGCCAAACCAGTCACCAAGGACGTTCAAGGCTAACTCACAGACAGGAGACAATTATCAAATAGTCACAGACAATATAATAAGCAAAATCCCAAGTACCATAGCAGGATAGATTATCTGGACCATATGGACATACCCTACAACCTGGAGACTCAAAGAAGAGTATGGAGATATACACATCACCCTCTACTCCAACTTAGGATAAGAGCACATGTATGGAGGTGCATGAGGAGAGTATACCAAACAGCTGAACGGTCAAATGCCACTCACACCTCATGTACAATATGTGGTCAGTATGAAAGCCTAGCCCACCATTTAGAACAATGCCCAACATCAGTGGCTGTATGGAAAGAGGCCATGCGCCTATTCCGCCAAGAAAAGGGACATCCATTCATCTAGCAAGGAACATGTTCTCTATAAAAATGGACTCTCCTATCCACCCATCTCTCAGAGCGTTAATAGTAGCAATAGCACTATACACTATACATACAATGGTACTGGAATCGTTCACAGGAGCAGCACCAACAATCCAAGAAGCCATTCATCGCTTCCACAGCCATATATTGGAACATTTCCAAGCATGGCTGTTTGGAAATATGACCCCCCATAACAGAAGGACAATCAACACATGGTTCCCCATATGGTTCCTAAAGGTTGATCCTTTCCTTCACACATGCTGCATCCAAGAATAAGCCAACATAACTCCCCTTCCCTACCGTCCTAATCTTGGTGATCCTGGAGACAACAAGAGGGGCTTGAACCCTCTGGGGTGTCTTTAATTGATGAATTTCATTAGTTTCATCACTATATTAGAAGTGCTTGTTCCCTGGTCTAATTTCCCCGAATAAATAGTAACATTGGTATTCCGCCAACCATAAAAGTAACCAGAATCCACAAGACACCGCTGTTCTGATTAGGAAAGAAAATGAACCACTAGGAGAAAGTTAGTCTTCATTGGCCTAAAGGGAGGTACTTCAACAGTTGGAATTTTGAATTCTCCTTTAAAATAAATTGAATAGAACCACGGATTTTATGTTTATAGAAGTAATAATTTTTATTCAATCAGGAAAGAAACAAATAGCTCAACTTCCTTTGCAATGGATACTGCTGGGTTTTATACTATATTGGAAAGGCAAATGCATGAGGCCATGGGGTTTTAGAGTTTGGAAATATACTGACACTATTCTTTAGGGAGTCATATTATGGTTCAATTAACCGCCTTCATGTTATTTTTGACCTCGTTATTTACTTTTGACTCATAACCTGTTGATTATATTATCCCACGTTTGGCATTTGTTTTTTAATTTTTGGCTTAAGCAAAATTCTTTTGAAAATGTTTTCATCTGAGCTTGCCTCAGGTGCCATGTGAGCCTCAGTGATGAGGGCAACTCTTGGATTCTTACATGTGCTTCTAGAATCACAGTAGAATTTTTTGATTTCCTGCTTTAATTGATCTGAAGTTTCATGGATGATAATGACTTCAGGCCTGGAAGGGAACTTTAGGGTGGGGGTAGTTAGACAGGGTGGGGCGGCTGCTACCCATATCTCATCTAGAGTGTGACCTAGATCATATAACTGGGTGAGTAAAAAAACCTTAGGGTAGAGCCCTTTTTAGTTTGAAGGGATGCAAACCCCTCTCCAGTTTTATAGCTAGAGCCTGAAATCTTAAAGGTAGCTCTGGGATTATGATGCCAGGCCACAATGAAATCAAGTTTTACTGCCTGTTGAAGTTTTGGCCTACTTCAATCGAGCTAGTTCTTCTTCTGAGATAAGTCGGAGTTTTGAGCGCCTATTGTATGTAGACAATAGTCCAGATGGTGACAATAGTTAATATATATACTCCTTGGAAATGACACTTTGATGCTGTTTTCTTCTGTCGTTTACTTGTACAATGGCTCGCTTCTCTGATCTTTCTGATCCCAAGTAATTCCTCAAGTTAATACAGCAAAAAATTATTATATACAAAAAGCTTATATATTTAATATTAACTTGTAGTGATACAAAATTGTGTTTATTTGTATGAACTTAATATAAATTATAGGGTTCAATGTGCGCCACATCTCACCCATGATACCTCATTTCTCAGTGGCACTTAGCCAGTGGAACACAATATATTCATATGAGGGTCTACAATCTATTAGAATCTGGGGTAACTCCACATGGCCTCAGGGTCAGAGTCTAACTGACAGTTCTCTCAAGACAGCGTTTCTTCTGATGCGTCTGAAAATAGCTAAACCGTCACTCATCTTGATAAATCAGTAGCACATACCAAGGCAATTTTTACCACTAATTAATAATCAATTCAATCAAAAACTCAATCGACAATAAAAACTAATTTTGACATAGACCAAAAAAGCCCTTGATCCCAGGTCACTAAGTCAATTATTATTAAATCTGACTTAACCAACAAAACCCAGGCCCATGTCATCTTAGTCAAATATTATTAAGTGGAATCACTTAGCATGAGGATCTTAAGCTTTGCATATACTTAGGATATTACTTGGTCTATAATCACCAACGATTTAGTTTCAGTCAACCATTCAACACTTCTCCCACCTTGACTGGGTAAAAGCGGAAGTTATTCTTCTTCCTTGGTCACAACATCCAATTTTTCTCAAACTTCAGAAAATTAGCACTAAATTATTAGCCTCTTAGTCCTGGATAAACTTGTCTTCATAAATTCCAGCTCTTCCATGCTACGTGCTATTGTTAACTCAGGTGTTTTGCCTTTGGTTTATCAGGCTGGTTCAACCAGCTATACTTCAACAGTTGCCAAAAGTTCAATTTCTACACCTACTGCAGCTCCGGCAATCCTCAGCAAACTCAAACTGGCCCCTTTAGCTTCAATCTCACTCTCCCCACCTCCCAAAGAAGGGTCATTTAGCTTTCTTTGGCGATGAGGCCTCAGAAGTTATAGATTTTCATATTCATAATTGTTAAAGTCTTCTTTTTTCAATTTTATAAATTTATGATATGGAATGAAGGAACTTAACATGTAATTGATTTACAACTTAGCCACTTTGATCTTTAATGATATATACATCTTTAGACAATTTCTCCAATAATAAACAGACCTATCAAAAGTGAGTCAAGCTTGTGCGCGCGGCCTGCGCTATAAGTGTCATAATATACTACTAAGTCTCCTTCCTGGAACTTAAACATAATAGCTCAATTGGCATCATCATAGCTCTTCTAACTAGTTTATTGATTTTATACGTTCTGATAGGCTTCCAATTGTAACTTGATCAAGGTCTTCGCCAGTTTCTCAACATAGTTTTTTGAGCCTATTGCCTCAGTTCAACTGAGTACCAAATATGGTAACAGAGGTAGATGGTCTGTCTACCATAAAGAAGTTGAAATAAAGAGTAGCCCATGCTGCTGTGATGTCCAATATTGTATGCAGATAGTGTAGCACTTCTGACACTAGCCCATTGCAAGGGTGCCATGTCTGCATTTTGCGCAATATGCTGACTAAGTGCTATTCACTCGTTCTACCTTACCATTAGTCTCAGCAGTACCAGTGTGGACAACACTCCCTTGATAAACATCAATCCGTTCAACTATTGCACCATCTGGGCAGTAAAATTTGTGCCATTACCTGTAAAGATCTTCTGGGGGCATCTGTTCTTATAAAATATATTCCATAATAAACTTGGCAGTAGTCAAGACTTGATATCTCGAATTGATTTCGCTTTCACCCATTTCATCAGATGGTTGATAGCAACAATTATGTATTTGTTGCCTAGGCTACTCACAGGCAAAAGGCCAAATCATCAATTGAAATGGTATGCCAGGCCCAGTCAGGTTTGATCAATCAATAGATCACATCTAACTTCAAAGGCTTTGCAATTTGGCATGAATAGCATTTATTGAGTATGTCTTTAGTATTAAATTACATGGAATCCCAATAGTAACTAGATTGAAATACTAGAGTTTTGGTCATTATTCCATGCCCAATGGCCTTGTGGAATTGTGTAATAATCTCCATTTGGTCTGAAGGTTTTGAGAAATTTCTACGCTGCCATCGGGCTTGAGCTTGTATAAAACTCCATTTTGATATTTGGTGTCAGCTAAGTTTTTTAAATCGCCTTTTGTGCTTCAGGTGGCTTGTCCCCATACTTTCAAGTAGTCTTTTTTCATGAAGTTCATCAGCCAAAATGCTCAGGACAGCTACATTTAAAAGTCGTGATAGTCCATCTGCCTTTTGATGGGCCGCTCCAGCTCTATGAATAATTTCATAGTTGTAAGCTTGTAATTTCAGAGCCCAGCGGGCTAATAATCCCTCGGGCTCTTTGAAATGTGAAGCTTGTGTAATGAGCTGTGATCCGTCACTAATTGAAACTTGATTCCATGAATGTACACCCAAAATTGTTTACAGGCGTAGATGACAGCCAAACACTCTCATTCAGTCACCGTATAATTATTCTCATGCTTATTCAGCGTCCTTCTGCAATAAGCGATTGGATGCTCCTTACCATCATCCTCAACCTGGGATAGCAAACCCCCAATCACGGTCAATGAGGCGTCAGTTTGTATGATAAAAGGCATGCTGAAATCTATATATTGGAGGGCAGACGCTGTGTTCGTTGTGGTTTTCAAAGCCTCAACGGCTTTCTGGCACTCATCTACTCAACAAAAAAAACTCCTCCTCGTAGTAAACGTAATAGGGGCTTATAAATTCTTAAGAACCGTTCTACATATCTTTTATAGTATCCTACCATGTCTAAGAGTACTTGAACATCCCTCATACTCATTGGAGCTTGCATATCTTTTATCCCCTCCACCTTTTGAGGTTGAGGCCGCAAGCCCTTGGAATTAATAACAAACCCAAGGTTTCCAATTGTTCTTTAAAGAATTGGAATTTTCTAGGTTTTATCTTCATATTGGCTTTTATCAGTCGTTTGAACACTTGTTTAAGGTGCTCCAGATGTTTGTAAAACGTTTTCAAAAAGACATTGATATCATCCAGGTACACCAGTATGTAGGATAATTTAAGGTCCCCCAAAACTGTGTCCATTGTGCGCTGAAAGGTCGCCAGCTCATTTCACAGCCCCTGGGGCATGCGCGTCAGTTGAAACAGCCCTTGTGCAGCAATTGTCACGCACTTCTCCTGCTCCTCTTGAGGCAGTTCAATTTGTTAGTATCCAGAGATAAGGTCCATTGCAGTAAATAAAATTTCTCCCCTCCCAGATGGTCCAGGGCACTATCAATTCTGGGCAACTGATATGAATCCTTCTTTATAAGGACATTGAGGTGACAATAATCAATTACAGCTCTATTGCTGCCATCTTTTTTCTTCATGATCAAAACTAGTCTGGTCCATGGGCCTTTTGAGGGCACGGTCATTCCACTTTTCAGCAATTTGTCTAACTCTTCTCCAACTACCTTGTTGCTAGCCCAGGGCGCCAGATTGGCCTTATTCTAAAAGGCACATGATCTCCAGTGTCAACAAAATGCTGTACTCCTTTTGCACAACCTAAATCTTGATCATCTTTGGTAAAAATTTCGTAGTATAGTTCAAACAACTCCAGTGCTTCATCCTTCTGTTGTTCTGATAATCCAGTAAAAGACTCTCAGAAAGTTACAGAATGTGCCTCAAGGTCCTTGGCTAGTAAATTGAACTCGGATAAATTGCCAAATTTGACAGATGTCCTTAACTCATCCCTCAGAATCAGACGCACAAATGCAACTACTTAATATTTCTTGACTTTAATAATTTAGCTGGTCAAATTTGCTAATAGGACATAAATTTCCCCATGCCCTGGTATAAGTATTCCAGACGCTACACAAGGTTCCACCCAAGAATAATTCCAAGGGGGCATGACTTCTCAAATAGTACTTCTGGGATATTTAGTGTAGTCCCAGTCCTCATAACCATTTGATGTCCTGGAGCTATTGTCACATCCTCATTCACTCATATAGGTTGTTATAAAATCAGATGGTATTATTTGGATCCACCATATTGTTCATACAGGTCAAACCCACTGAGCAACAGACAAATGATGTGCGGAACATTGGTCCTTTGGACATACTTCAAATATACTCAAAAATAGGAGCAATTGCCCCAATAAACTCTTTTATTTATTTTAAATAAATACAGCAACCTTTTTCTGCCCCGCTCTCTCTTTACTATTCACAACTTACTTCTCTCAATCGCCCATCTCACTTATATACAGCGTCTTAAATAATAATGCTCTCATAGCTTGGGCTATTCTATTCCACCGATTCTCCTCAATTTCAGCTTGTTATTATCTAGTTATTTATCACCCTAATTGTAGGCGATTTACTTCATATTTGTCAAATGTTGACATCGCCTTATCACCTTATCACCTTATTTAGAGGCGATCCAATAATAACTAATTATTCCCAATATCACCTCGTCTTGAGGCACTTGAATAATCATAACTGATATCATATTCAGCGGATTCTTCCCAATCCGCCATGGCTGTCCCACGATTATCATCCAGTCATATCAGAATTGCAACATTACCCCCTCCTTGACTGGACGATAAGGCTCATATTGTTTTTATGGTTGGAGGAACTTCACATGTAAAAGGTTAATGATCTGACCACTTGCAGGGTCCTTGATAGTATATGAGACGACCTCAGTTTTCTCTATGACTTTCAATGGACCAATCCAAATACTGGCCATCTTGTTTTTTACCAAACCCATGTTGGTCATGGAAGAGAACCATATCGCCTTCCTTGACCTGTGCCAACCTATGACATGCCTGATCAGCTTTTGATTCCTAATCTTCTTAGCCAAGCTGAAGGAATATGCTTTGGTTTGCAATTTGATCAGAGTGTTTGCAAGGTTAGTCAAATAGCGGTGGGGTTCCATTCCACAGATGTCTTTTACACACAAATAAAGTAACGCTGGAAGAGCTGGGTGTCAGCAATATAGTAGCTGGAAGGGACTCTTCCCCATGGCAAAATGGTAACTAATGTTATAGGCGAATATGGCAGTGTAAAGGAGAGAGCTCCAATTGCAAGGTGATCCATTACTAATTTTTGTAGTATGTTCACTAGAGTCCCATACACCCGTTTGGCCATTCCATTGGATTTGGGGTGATATGGGGTTGTCTGAACCCTGCGGATTCCCATAAGCTCATTCAGTTTGGGCAGGATGTGCGAGGTGAAGTTGGTTCCATTTAAGATGAAAAAACTGAGAGCAGCTGTGTCGCTGAATAATGCATTCCATCACGAACTTGTCCACTGTAGCCACCCCCAGATCTCGTATTAACCTCGCTTTGACCCATTGGGTAAAGTGGTCAATAGCCAAAAGAATTTACTTACACCAGTTGGCTCCTGTTGGCAAGGGACCAACAACATCAAGGGAAACCATGTGCCAAGAAAAATGTGGTTTCACTACTTGTTATGAAGTCTTATGGAGGAATGGCTTCTCCCTTGGCACTGATGGCAACAGGAAATGGTTTTTTTATTTAACCGAGGTAAGATGACCAGGGGATGGACATTACCAAACTAAAACTAAAATCATAATAAAATAAAACTAATGATTCAAAAAAAACGCCCAAAATGGACGGATTGATTGAACTGTACCTAACAAAATATCCAACCAGGTGGGCAGCGAGTACTGCTATCCCTCCATGGTGGATGGGGAGGGGGGATTGGGAGGCTCATCTTTGGCTGCATCCATCTCATTCTAGAGTAGGGTACGTGTTAAGGCAGATAGTAAGGGTGTGGGGGCATTGGTGGCATGGGGTTCGATATCCTTGATGACTGGAACTTCCAAATAGTTGCCAGCCATCATTATACCAACAATGTATTTTCCCAAAGCGTCTTCAGCTTTGAGGTGGGCATCTGTGAATTTAATGAACGTGGCAATGTTGTTTTGGGTTATTTTTGCTTTTAGATTCCGTGCTACTGTTACCACGTTCTGGATGGCTTCAATGACGTTTTTGTGTAAAGTTTTCATGTTGATATTACTTTGTGGAGTAAGATTTATGGGGATGACGGGAGGTGGAATTCCTCCTGCGAGCGCAGCCACAGATTTGGCAGCAGCTTTGTGAAGCAGACGGCAATCTGGTGTGGCGACTGCTTCTACTGCTAGCTGGTGGTCGCTGTAGAATGGTTTGGCATTAGGTTGTGGGACATATTTCTGAGGTGGGAATTTTGCATCCCATTCTGCGTTACAGAGCTGCTCAAGTTACAGTGTTGGTTCTTCAATGAAGTTACCTGATTTGTTGATTTCATCCAATAGTTTCCATGGATTTTGGTTGAATTGGATTGGGGAATCAGCGTACAGTTGAAGTTTGTTTGATTCATTTGTGGATGCATGGATTGAACTGGGATCCAATCTGATGTTTTGTTGGATGAATTATTTGTGGCATTGGGGCAAGGTGGGTGCTGATTGGTGGCTGCAGGTGCTGCTGCAGCATCAGGCATTGGAGGAGGGGAAGGTAGGATCATACCCCATGTCAGAGTTGGCCTGGGGTGGGTGGCAGATTGATGGGCGTCAGGCAAACTTTCAGCGTTGGCAGAAGTTTCTGAGTATGGGCATTTACATTTTGAGTGGTCTAACTCAAAACAGGATGGACAAATCGTCCATCCGCCCTCAACGTGGGCCCAGAACAGATGGTTGGGGCAGATGGGATGGTGGCATAAGGGGGAATTGCTAAAGAAATTTTTGTAAATTCAGGGCTGATCATGGCATATGCCTGAGGCCCAGCGAGGCGTGTGGCCCCATTTGGGACCACAAATTGTAAGATGGGGTTGGTGCCGTAGGCTGCCAAACCTTCCATCAGCTCCTGGTGGAGCACTTCGGGGGGGAGGTGGGTGGTCAAACCAGCGAACCGGACCACCAAGGTGGTGTCCATTGGGAGCCAGCTCTGAGTTGTTGGGAGGGGAATATTATTAAAAATTAACGGCACTGTTGCTGCAGTGGCTGCATCATCTTCACAGGGGAAGCCAAGATCATAGTACCCCTTATAGGGGCAGAAGTCTATGAAACAGGCTGGTATCATCACCGCCTGAGCCATTTTGATAATGGCTTGGTCGTTGTAGGGGAAGAATTTCCCATATTTGACCCTAAGGCTGAAATGCATGTTGCTCCGGGGGAGTACCAGGGGCAGCGTGGCACTGCTTAGGTTTGGGCGAGATGGGCATCGAGATCCTTGGGAGGAACAAATTGCCCCAAGGGTTTAGAATGACTGGGCGAGCCAGCCCAAGCGCGTTTTCCTGTCAGGTGGAAAATGGAGGGGGAGTTTTGCCACTGCCCCACGCTGAGACAGTTGGCGGGGGATCCAATAACATTGGAGCAAGACTTTGGTGTGCAATTAAGTGTTTTCTTTTAATTTACCAAAATTAATTTGCTTGGAAAGTTACGCTGAGCAGAGAGAACAGGAAATAGTTTTGAGCACATCAAAGCTCATGCTTTCCCAATAGTATCAAGGGCACAACAACTCCATTGTCTCATGCATCCCCCATGTCCAACTGCCATGTGGGCGCTCATAATGATTCCTGGCCGTGCTGAGGGTCATAGCAAAATTCACCGTAGAATCGTCAATCCATTTGTACAGATCCCCATTCCATTGTAAGGTATTCGTTCACATCTCATTTAATGCTTTGATCGCTTGGGGCAGTTCATTGTTGTATTTTCCACTGAGCATCTTATCATAAATCATGTCGCTGAGGTCCACTGTTACCATAACAGTTGGCAATAGAGATAAACAGTCAGCGTTCTGATGCTTTACTCCTGGCTGATGAATGATCTCAAAGTCATAAGCTTACAGCTTAAGAGCCCATCGAGCCAAACAGCCTTCAGGTTCTTTGAGGTTCTGCAACCAGTGTAATGACACGTGATCTGTTATGACTTAGAACTTTACCCCATGCAGGTAGACTCTGAATTTCTTATATGCGTAGATCACTGCTAATCACTCTCACTCGGTCACAGTATAATTATGCTCATGGCAATTCAGACTTTGACTACAGTATGCTGAGATGTTACTCTTCCTCGTCATCTTTCTGAGAAAGTACTGCCCCAACAGCGGAAAGGATACATCCATTTGAACAATAAACTCCCAATAAAAGTTTGGATAGCATAACACCAGTACACTGGTCAATGCCATACGAAGTGTATTGAAAGCATATTTATGACATTCCATCCATTTGAACACAGCGTCCTTTTTTAACAACTCGAATAGTGGCCCTTCATTACAGCTAAAATTAAGATAAAGCGCCAGTAAAAGTCAACCATTCCCAAAAATACCTGAATGTTACATTTACTATTAGGTGTAGTCATTTTACCGATAGCCTCCACCTTAGCCAGCTGTGGTTTCAGCCTCTTAAAGTCTACAATTAATCCCAGTTATTCCAACTGATCTTTAAAAGAAGTTACATTTTTGAGGCTTAATTTCATTGTTCACCTCAGCCAGATGGCAGAATACTGCTTCTAAATGATCGAGATGCTCCAAAAAGGTTTGAGAAAAAACGTTAATATCATTGAGGTATACAAGGATGCACGACAGTTGTAGGTCACCAAGAACAGTATCCATGGCTCGCTGAAATGTAGCCAGGGCGTTGCACAGCCCTTGAGGCATCCACGTTGGTTGAAAAAGGCCTTTGGAGGTAGTTACAGCGCATTTTTCCTGTTCCTCCATGGGTAACTCAATTTTATCAGTAACCTGATATCAAGTCCATTGCTGAAAAATAACGGACTCCTCCTAACCAATCCAAAGTATCGTCAATCCTTGGCAAAGGGTATGAGTCCTTTTTTGTAATACTGTTGAGCTTCCAGTAGTCTATTACTATGCAGTTGGTGCCATCCTTCTTTTTTACAATCAGAACAGGCGAAGCCCACAGGCTTTTGGACAGTTCAAGCATCCCTTGCTCTAACAACTTGTCAATTTCATTAGTGACAATGTTTTCCGCTGCCCTTGATTGGTGGATCAGATGGGATCTTATAGGGGGATGATCTTCTGTGTCTACTTGACGGACCACCCCCAAGCACACCATAAGTTGTGATCATTGACAGTGAAAATCCCCTTGTACTTCTGAAATAAAGCTATTGCTTAGTCTTTTTGCTCTTCCAACAGTCCTATTAAATTACTCCGTGGTACCACCGTTAGTACACCAGTGTCATGGAAATGGCAGAAGAAGTTTAGACCAGCCTGCAAGTCAGGGTGCGTAAGCATCCAGAAAGCAAGCCAGAATGCCAGAGGCATTGGTGACCGTATGACTTGATATGGAGCTGGGAAATAGGATACCACAAAATGGTGGCGGAATGTCAAGGTTAGGAGTATCCCAACAGCAAACCACACTGAATAGATTTTGGACCCAGGGGTTCTGCTAACAGGGGTGGAAACTACTGGGATAGTTACTGCGAGATTCTTGGTTGTTAAGACCATTTCGTTGGGGGTAAAAGAGAGATGAATTTTCTCTTGTAGTTGGTGAACATAGGGCCATAAAATCCCTGTATATTGCTGCTGAAAGGTCATGAGAACCAGGTTGTAGAGCCAAAAATTTTGGACTCATTGAGCCCAATTGGCCATAGAGGGAATCATAGTACTCAAGAGAATTGGTAAGGCCCACCCAGAGTGCGGAGCGGCGGACCACCAGGCAAACACCATATGGAATGTGGTTAAAAGGAGGGAGATAAAAATTTGGGGTTTTTCAATAAAAATTTTTATTTGGGAAATAAAGTAATAAAAATTGACCAACAATCTTCTCAGTGCCTTGCAACTGATTAAATAGTGGTTGATTGGTGAAAACGAGGTTAGGATCCACAAATTTGGCCTAACTGGTGAATTGGATGTTAGAGGGGGTTTATTCTTTGGGAACCGTCATCACAAAATTTGGCGGCAGGCTGAGTCTCTGTCAGTTTGACCTCAAATGTCTGGACCAGGGGTCAATTATGTTTCTGACGGTTAGCATGATGGCATTTGGCCCAACAAGTGACGGGAATCCCCCAAGGCCATCCAATATAGGGATGGGACCATTTGGTTGGGAACAGGTTTGGGATAGCCAACCCACCCATGCTTGGTCGATTAACCATTCATTCAGTTGATAGAGGCCCATTGGGTGCAACGCCTGAATTACTATCATAGGGCTTTGAACTCTTAGCAATGGCGCCCAATATTTGTTCTTCTGATTTTGGGGTCAAATCAGAACCATCGGGCAATCTGGCCAATGTTTCATTCTTCATGCTTTTACAACCATTTTGAATTTTGGTCATCAGCCCAATTGCCACCCAAATTGGATCTGACTGATTTCAGTTCGATAATTTTGGCACAGATTTCACTGATTCCCCACAACAGTTCTGCCAAGGTGAGTGAGGAAATTGGGGGTGGGATCCGAAGTGGACGAGCTGTCACCCATCGCTCATCAACTATGTGGGTGAGATCGCCTTGGGTGATGAGTGGTACTGCCATCCTCTTCGGTGTTTTCTTACTTGGGAATGGAAAGGTAGCTTGATCGAGAGCCAAAGGACACTCCCTGAGACTTACAAACAGTCATTGCCTCAACTGGTAGACCAAATTTGTTTAACGACCCAAAATCATGAACCTGAAGGACCTCATCTATTGGAATCAAATGTAAATATGCTACAATTTGGTGTCAGCGGATTTGCATTGGTTTGCTCTGGAGGTTTGCTAATAAAACCTTAATCTCTCCATGTCCCAAAAGTATAATCCCTGGGGCCACATGCGGCTCAAACCACATTTGATGATAGAGCCTAATGACTTCCCCATATAGCCCAATAGGCAATTCCACCTCTAACTCGGTGCTTACTAAGACTTGATGTTCAGAAGGAATAGATAAAGGCCCTGAAGCTCAAAGAGGTATCCCTTGATATTCATATATCTTCTGGGGAAGGGGCTGAGACTTGCACTTTAGTCAGTGGTAGCAAACTGGCATCACCCCATCACTATAGGCAAGGTTGATATGGCTCATATGCACCAGATCCTTTGGTACTCCACTAGTGGTGAAGTAATTTTGGATCTGCTGTCCCAGAATGGCGAAGGTCTCCTCCGTCATATTAAAGACAGCCCCAAAATGGCGCAGGAAAGCGGTTCTGATTAACAGGTTGTAGTTTTTATTTGGCAGCACAATTGCCGTAGCTACAACGATGATGGACCCAAAGTGCAGAGGTAGCGCACTGTAAGCCCCCTCAGAGATGGTGCTTACTGATCCAGAAGTTCCGTACACCATTCAATGGTCCACATCAAGTTTTAACGTCAACTTCGCCATCAATTTAGTAGAAACTATGGTGGGTGGAGCACCAGTATCTCTTATAGCACGAACCCTATTTTTTGCTACAAAAATATCACAGTACCTACACTCAGAATAAGAAGAATATTGACTGTTTAATACGTGGACATTTATGGAATCTCTTTTTTCAAGAAAACTCATTATCCTCTCACCAGCTCGGGGGCATTCTTTGACAATAGCGTCTACCAGAAGGGCGACGTTTACTCCTTTTAGAGTTGGCGCATCCACGGCGGAATCCAGCTTGTCTGAGGAAGCTTGATCAAGAATTTGACAGGCATACAGATTTGGTTGTTCTGGGGAATCTTCTTCTGCCAATGCCTTGGTTTGAGCTTGAGTCATTATGGTTACTCCTCCAACTGGCTGCTGATATAAAAGTCTGTCATTGTTCTGAAGGACTTCCGCAGGATATACTACTATTGATCATGGTACACTTAGGGTTGATATCATGGAGGTAAAGGGTCCCATCTCTACTCCTCTCCATCTTTTTCCTGATAGTATTGATCTTGGTGTACGTAGTTCACACAGCAGTTATGGCAGAATTTTGCAAAAAAAGACCAGGGCGGCCACATTCATAACATTAACCCCATAAGAGCCACATCCTTGATTGTCATAAGAGGGTCCAGATTGGAAAGTTTGGGGTCATTTGGTGTAGCCAGACCCAGGCCAGTAAGATGATTGTTGACATTTGACATAGCTAGATCCTGGTCGATAGCTAGGTTGCTGACAGTTTTTGTGACCATCCCATTGACGCTGATTGAACTGTTGAGTATAATTTGGTCGAGGACAAGGTGCAGATTTATAGTAAGGCTGAGGATTGCTAAATGGAGCTGGAGTCAGATGAGAGTATTCTCCTGAATAAGAGGGTGCAGTAGAGGAGGTCATCTTCCATTCCATATTTGGCAGCGGGAAGTTAGGGGATATGCGACGCAAAAACTGTATAATCTTGAGCAAAGGTACGTTGTCATCCAGAAGTGGTGAAATGATATTTTGAAGCTCTCAATATGGCTTCATAATGGAGGCCATAGTGATGCACACATCGGCTTCCAATAAGTACCCTGCCCCAATCAGCACATGGGCTTCCATTGTGAATCAATCAGTAAACTCCAGGAGAGTCTCATTTTGGCAGAATCCGATCATTAAGAATTCTGCTTTCCGCTGTGACATCTTTGAGGTACCCCCAAACAGGTGAAGTATGGTATCCTTCACATCCTTATAGGTGACAGAGCTACTTGGGAGGTAACAGGTGACTTAATTGGCACTCCTGACATCCAAGACAGATATCAAAAATTTAGCCTTCCATCTGTCAGATGCACCTTCCGCTGCAAATTCAACCATTTGAAGAAACCATAATTGTTCCCATTTTTATCAAACGGAGGTAGTTTCTTGATATTAACCTCCTCATCTCGTTCATGATTTTTGGTCAATACTGAGGAATGGGTCAAGATCTGAAAGCAGTTTCCTAATGAGAGGCTAGACCAGCTGAAGTTGGGATGTCCGCCAATTCAGGGGTAGTGTGACGTTCTTCCATGGGCGGCACTGCCATTACTTATGGGAATTGGCGCTCTGACTCATAGTCATATCCAGTACTATCATCCTGGGTGTAGTAGCTCTGGCAAGCGTCATATTCTTCCTTATATGATGCCCTTCTTAATGGTCATCCTCATCCCAGTGAGAAGACCAAGAGGTTCTGGTTGATTTCCGCTCTGCATAATGCAGCTGTTTGGTAGTATCATCTAAATGGTTGGAGAGTTCCTTGTTTTGTTGTCCCAAAATTTTCATTTGGTTAAACATGCTATCAAGCTGGTGCATAACAGCATTTCGTTCTTGAAGGAGCTCATCCTGTTTTTTGAGCACCGCATCTAAGGTAAGTTTGATTTACTCATACCTGGCTAGTGCAGTGTTTTATGAAGATTCTCCAGTAACACAGGCTGTGTAAGACATGCCTGGCGACTTAGGGTTTCGTAGTACTTAGTGGTTGATCAATGGGCCCCCTGTACTGAGCACCACTATTATAAAATCGGATGGTATCATTAGGATCCGCCATATTGTTTGTACAGGTTGAACCCAATGAGCAACAGACAGATGATGTGGGGATTGTCAGTCCTTTGGACATACTTCAAATATACTTAAAAATAGGAGCAATTGCTCCAATCAACTCTTTTATTTTTTTAATAAATACAGCAACCTTTCGCTGTCCCACTCTCTCTTTGCTATTTACAAATTACTTCTCTCAATCGCCCATCTATCTTATATATACAGTGGCTTTAGACGATAACTTTCTCATAGCTTGGGCTATTCTATTCCACCGATTCTCCTCAATTTCAGCTTGTTATTCTCTAGTTATTTATCGCCCTAGTTGTAGGCTATCTACTTCATATTCATCAAATGTCAACATTGCCTTATCGCCTTAATTAGAGGCAATCCAATAATAAACCATTATATCCCAATATCGCCTCATCTTGAGGCACTCAAATAATTGTAACTTATATCATAATCGTCAGATTCTTTCCAATCCGCCCTGGCTGTCCCACAATTATTGTCCAGTCATATCAGAATTGTGACAAAGTTATTGCTCAACTTTCATTTATGGCAGTTGGCATGGGGTGGCTTCAATTTCCCCACTGAATATATCCCACTGGTATTATCCCATCAGCGTAACATATATTAATAAAGTTTTTGCAATGGCTAGTGGGCTTCATATTGTCACAACAGTAATAAATTGGGAGGGATTGTGTCCTGGTTGGATGACATAATAGTAGGCACTGATGCTAGGGATAAGGCTGGGTGACAGGAGGCCCAGAAGATGAAGCTTCAGGCTCTTCCTGACCTAAAGCACACCTTAGATCAACGCTGGGTGCAAGCCAAGCATGCCCAGGTTGATACTAATGGGGTGTGAAACGCCCAGCCTCTTATCTCGGCTCAGGCCCTAAAATGGACGATTTACATTTTAAACAATAACGGTTCAATTTGCTTGGTTGGAGAGCAAGGGTTTGAGTCCCACTCCAGCTATGAAATTTTGACTTCAGGTAAAATAAGGCTTCAATTGATTACTCGAGTGAAGGCACTTTCAGTGTATTTTACCAAAATGGATGGAAGCATCTGTTTATTGGAGCATCAAGGCTTGGGCACATTTCCGCAGAACCCAGATTTCCCTGGTTCATTTTAAATATGTTTTTGCAATCAACACTCCTTGTTGATCGACTTTCCTAATAAAAACACCCGTTATTTTATGTTTTTTCAATGGTTCCTTGGGCAAACTTGGTGGTGGACCTCTTTGGGGAGGTCTCCATCCAGGTGGGCCACTACCTTATCTCGCAAATATACCAGAATCCCAGGGGCATCTGTGGGCCGCCCAGGTCCCCTCCAGATTGAGGCACCCAAAGCCCCTGACATCAAGCCACACTTGATTATGGACGCCCCTCTGGGGTCCACTCTAGCGGTGATGTTCCTTACTTACCTGGTATTTTATGTTGCTCTTTACACACTTGCCTGGGGTACCCTTTGCACTGGCACCGTTTGAGGTGCCTTCCTACCTATTCTTTTAACAGCTAGTTCCCTAGCAATGTGGGTTTGTATCCCACATCATTTTGTGGGAACGAGAGAGTTACAGACACTCTCTTGACATTAGTCAATCAACCTTTTTATTATATGTGCATAAGAATTATCCATGTGAGACTTTCTTTATTAGTAAATTGGGTGCGCTGGCCATTTATCACTGCCATGATGGTGCTCACCACAGTGTTCTCATTTGGTTTTGTACTTGTGCGTCTCGGCGTTATCCTTGCAACTACTTATTGGGAAGTGCCCACCCTTCCTGATCATACCTGGTGGTCTCAGACTTTTTGTGATTCTAAGATTGTGATACCCCGCCTTTCTCCCAGGATTTACTCAGAAACTCATCAGGTCTTAGCTTCCCTGGAACTAAAACCCTCATTAGGAAAAAACAATTTGTCAGGTTCTCATCCACTTTTGCGAGGAGTGGATCTATTGTCCCAGTTGTCTCTCAAGGCGGGTGATTGGGTTTTTGTGGTACTACGCACACAGCCGCTTTTGTGGCAAGCAATAGGGGGTTTGGAACAGGTCTTGGAGCAGAATCGACCTGATGAAGCCTCCTTCCATTCCTTCTTCAAGTTTTTTTCTCTGAATTAAGCGGGTCGTCTGATGAAAATATACTTGAGTGAGTTCTGCAAAAAATCCCAGGCTTTGCCTTTAACTGATGAAGTTAAAACGTCATTTCTCCGTTCAACTATGGACATCTCAATGCGAAACTCCCCAATTTGGCAGTCGCCTCCTTCCAAATTTGATCATCTTGTCAAAACCCTTTGGGGTAGTTTCTCCGCCCCAACCCAGAAGGGGCCAGGTAATTTTGCCGTCATTAGATCAAATCATATAAATATGGTAGCCAAAAAGCTGTGTGCGCCTCTGGAAATGAAGGAATCTTATCCTTCTAATCCTTCTTCTTCTTCCAAATTTGGAAATATACAGGGGTCTAGACCTGAGAATGAGGTAAAGCTTTCAGATGGTTCTGCTGTGTTGATGTCACCCATGGCCATCCCTATAAATAGCGCTTCCTTGACTAGTGATTTTTCCTTGAAACGTGAAATGCTTCCCACTGATTTCCTCCCTGTCTCAGCGGAAATTAGGAACATTGAAGGGTCTGAACCTGAACTTAACAAAACCAATTCCGCTATCATTTTTTCTCCCCAACACGTTTCTGAGGTGCATGCCAAGGCATTGGCTCAGGGCTTGGGGGTGATGGCCCTGGATAGCAATGTGCACCAAACCCTTGGAACGAGTGAGGGTTTGTTCAAACGAAAAAAACGCGTTTTATAATGTGAGCGATTTATCCCAAAACGAACCTTTTATTTGCTCATATGGTCTGGATGAGGACTCCATTTTGGTCTACCAAATTACTCCTGAGAACCCTCGTTTGACCCCTACCATGATTAGGGGCTCTCAGGAAGTGGAGAGGGACTTCGTCATAAATTTAAAGATGTATATGCACCTGCAGAAGGTGTGGTAGGATATGTGGCCTCAGTAGTAAGAGTGGCCCACTATCCTTCCCCCTTCTATGATTCCAAAACATACCCTGATGGCTTGTTCAAACCAGAGGAAGAATTTGGTGGTGAGTTGATGGCGTTTTCTGCGTTGAATAAATCCCATACTGGATACTTCTTGTTGTCTGCTACCCTTACATCCTCTTATGGAAAGTTCAGCACAACTATTTTGGTGGATACTGGTGCCTCAAATAATTTTATTGACTAAAATCTTGCTGACTACCTTGAGTTGAGTTACTCACCAGGTGTTATGGTTAGAGGTGGGGCTTCTCAAGGTATCCCTACATTAAACATCATGGAGTAAGTCGATTTCCAGATAGGTTCTTATCTATTGTCTAATCAGTTTCAAGCTATCAAAACCTCTTGTTTCCCATCATTTTGGGTGTTGAGTGGTGGCGGAAGTTTGACGTCAGAACAAATTTAAAAGAAAACACTTTATCCTTGTCATTAACAAACGGTCACCAGTTGATTGTTCCTCTGTCGGAGGATAATGCCCCAGGCAAATTACCCCATTGGCCCAAGGTTCCCAGTCCATATCTTGCCCCTTTGTTGAAGCCCACTGTGGGACTTTCCTTACCTTCCTGTTTGGAGGAGTTGGCATCTTCTTTTGATGCAGCTTCAGCTAGTACGCTACCAGAAAATTCCAAGTTTGATTGTGAATTTAAACTTACTGTGGATCTGGTGCATATTTCTTTCTCCCATATACCCATTGACTGTCCGGGAGGAAGAGGTTTTATATGTATGTGTGAAGGAGCAGTTGGCCAAAGGTGCCATCTTTCAGCGTACCTCCCCTGTTTGCTCCCCACTGCTCTTTGTGGAGAAGGCTGATGGAACTTTATGTCCATGAGTTGATTATGGAAATTTAAACAATGTGACTGTACCTGACCTCCATCCCATCCCTTTAGATTCCCAGATTGCGCTATGTGGAGAAGGCAAAGGTCTTCTCCA
The DNA here is from genome assembly GCA_022478985.1 of Massospora cicadina. Classification (NCBI taxonomy): domain Eukaryota; kingdom Fungi; phylum Entomophthoromycota; class Entomophthoromycetes; order Entomophthorales; family Entomophthoraceae; genus Massospora; species Massospora cicadina. The sequence goes on along the minus strand of JAKSZP010013615.1, from coordinate 4,318 downwards.
AGTTGGATTGCCTCAATGCATTCAATCAAACCCGGATAAAGAAGGGCCAGGAATGGTTAACTGCATTCTGCACCAGAAAAGGAATTTTCCAGTTCCGGGTTATGCCCTTTGGGCTTAAGAATGCCCCTGCCATCTTTCAACGCCGCATTGATGCTGCGTTGGGAGACTTGTTGGGGGTATGTGCGGTTGCCTACATGGATGACATTATAGTGTTTTCCCCCGATCATGAGTCACATGCAGTTCACCTTCAACAAGTAGTGGAGAGATTGAGGGTCGCTTGCCTTACCCTCAAGTTTAGCAAATGTGAATTCTTTAAGTCCCAGGTTACTTTTCTGGGCAACGTCATTTTTGACCAGGGCCATATGATAACTCCAGACAAGGAGAAGGCTATTCGTGAGTGGCCTACCCCCACCTCTGTCAAGGAATTGAGGAGCTTTTTGGGGACGTGTATGTTCCTCAAGAAGTTCACACCCAGTCTCTCCGAGGTGGCAGCCCCCCTATATAAGGCTAGCGGGGCCAAGGTGCTTCAGTGGTCCCCCATTTTGGAGGATTCTTTCCAAGCGGTGAAGTGCACCTTGTTATCCACATCCATCCCTCGCCACGTTGATCCTGCAAAGGAGTTCATTGTGTCCTCAGATGCTTCCAATTTTGCCATTGTGGCTGCCCTGTTACAGGTGGGTGAAGATGGGTCTGAGCATCCCATGGGATATTTTTCTAGGAAAATGTCTTTTCATGAGTTAAACTACGCCGTTTATGACAAGGAGTTATTAGCAGTGGTGGAGGCGCTGATTTATTGGCGTCACCACTTACATGGCTCTTCCCAACCATTCTGGGCACGCACTGACCACTAAGCCCTGTTGTACTACTGTGCTCCACATGTTTAAACACCACATCAGACCCGTTGGCATGAGACCCTTGCCCTATTTACATTTTCATATGAGTTCACCAAGGGCAAGGAGAATGGTTTGGCGGATGCTTTGAGCCGCAACCCTGCTTTGGCTCCCAATCCAAAGGAGGTAGAGATTCACAACACTCAGTTGATAATTCCCCCGAGTATGATTCTGCCTCAACTACCTAAGTCCACAGTACATATGCCAGCGCTCATGCCTTTGAAAAATGCAAAAGAATATAGCATGTTTAGGAAGGTAGTTCTTTCTCAGCCGTTATCAGCTGAATATGCTGTTGTTCTCGCTAAGAGTGCTCTGAATCAGGAGGACTTATCCAGGGGTTATCACGTGAAGGATGAGATGGTGTGGTTTCAGGGACGCCTATGGGTTCCTGCTGGACCACTGCGCCTGGAGATCATCCAGGACCATCATGACGGAATCACCTTTGGTCATCCCGGAAAAGCAAAAACCTTAGAGTTGATATGACGCAATTACAATTGGAAGGGCTTGCCTGTTCAGGTAGGGCGGTACTGCAAAGAGTGCCTGATCTGCAATCAGATGAAACCCAATCAGTAACCTTTAGAAGGGTTGCTGGTACCAGTCCAAAGGGCTGAAGGGCCCTCAGACCTCCTTATCAGTGGATTTCATTGTGGAGTTACCCGTTTCAGATGGGTATGATGCAATCATGGTGGTGGTGGACCGCTATACAAAGTTCGCCCACTTTATTCCTTGCAGAACAATAGTAACTGCCGCTGAAATGGCCAGGCTCTTCGTCGCCCATGTATTTGCGCTTCATGGGGTTCCTCAAGAAATCATTAATGACTGGGGACCTCAGTTCACCTCCATCTTTTGTGAAGAGTTGTGTAAGACTCTTCAGATCCGCCCCTGCCGTTCAACTGCTTATCACCCCCAATCAGATGGGCAGACTGAGTGAGTGAATCAGTGCTTGGAACAATTTCTGCGTTGTTACACCACCGCAGACCATTCAGTTTGGGTTCCTCACCTTCCCATGGCCCAGTTTAGTTACAACAACACTTTGCATTCATCAATCAGTAGTTCACCTTTTTTGCTAACCACAGCTTTAACCCTGCGTTTAACATGGAGCCCAGCTGTGGTTCCAAAGTGGAAGCGGTGCTGGACTTTGCTAAGACTCTCAAGAAGGTCCATCAAGGGGCGTCCACAAGTTTGGAGGCGGCTATGCTTGTTTATAAGGAGAATGCCGATGGGAAGCGCTGAGTGGGTCCAGCATACAAGGAAGGGGATCTCGTGATGCTTGATGCTCGCAACATCCCTATCAATCAGCCATGCAAAAAACTGGGTCCAAAGAGGATTGGTCCTTACCGGGTAGTTAGAAAGGTGGGACATGCCTCATACCAGTTGGATCTTCCCTCAGCGTTTTAAATCTTCTCCATCTTTCATGAAAGCAAGTTGACCTTGTTTGAGGGCCCTCCTCCTGTGACCCCTGAGGCTTATCTTGTGGATGGGGCACCGGAATGGGAAGTGGAGGAGATAGTAGCCTCCCACCAGGTTAAGCGACGCCTTGAGTACTTGGTATCTTGGAAAGGGTTTGATGCAGCAGAGAACATCTGGGTGCCAGCACGGGATTGTGTACATGCCCAAGACCTGATTGAATCATTTCATAATCATTTTCCTGAGGCTGCAGGATATCAGCCAAAGCCAGCCGTTGATGCTATGAAGTTGCCGCCAGCACATAAGAACTTCTCCTCAGCAAATGCCCCTGGAGGGGGGTGGATCCCCAGAAGGAGGAGAGGGTAATGTCATGGTTGGATGACATAATAGTATGCACTGATGCTAGGGATAAGGCTGGGTGACAGGAGGCCCAGAAGATGAAGCTTCAGGCTCTTCCTGACCTAAAGCACACCTTAGATCAACGCTGGGTGCAAGCCAAGCATGCCCAGGTTGATACCAATGGGGTGCAAAACGCAAAGCCTCTTATCTCGGCACAGGCCCTAAAACGGACGATTTACATTTTAAACAATAACGGTTCAATTTGCTTGGTTGGAGAGCGAGGGTTTGAGTCCCACTCCAGCTATGAAATTTTGACTTCAGGTAAAATAAGGCTTCAATTGATTACTCGAGTGAAGGCACTTTCAGTGTATTTTACCAAAATGGATGGAAGCATCTGTTTATTGGAGCATCAAGGCTTGGGCACATTTCCGCAGAACCCAGATTTCCCTGGTTCATTTTAAATATGTTTTTGCAATTAACACTCCATGTTGATCGACTTTCCTAATAAAAACACCCGTTATTTTATGTTTTTTCAATGGTTTCTTGGGCAAAATTGGTGGTGGACCTCTTCGGGGAGGTCTCCAACCAAGTAGGCCACTACCTTATCTCACAATTTACCAGAATCCCAGGGGCACCTGTGGGCCGCCCAGGTCCCCTCCAGATCGAGGCACCCAAAGCCCCTGACGTCAAGCCACACTTGATTATGGATGCCCCTCTGGGGTCCACTCAAGCGGTGATGTTCCTTACTTACCTGGTATTTTATGTTGCTCTTTACACACTTACCTGGGGTACCCTTTGCACTGGCACCGCTCGAGGTGCCTTCCTACCCATTCTTTTAACAGCTAGTTCCCTAGCAATGTGGGTTTGTATCCCATATTACCTTGCTGGGAACGAGAGAGTTACAGACACTCTCTTGACAGATTGGACTAATATTGTCAAGATGTTTCTTAAAAATTGCATGAGATCCTATAGGTCCTTATATACTAGTTCCAATTATTATGTCTTAGTTGGCGTTGGGAAGCACTATTGCAGGTTCTGCTACTACCAAAGCTTCAAATCACAGTGGCAGGGTGCTGTAAGCTCCTTCACTCTGTGTGTTGTTGGGGCCGCAGTTTGTATTCCTGATTGTGTCAATGTCCAGAGCAATTTTCAACTTCTAAACAGCTTTATGGAGACAATGTTTACAGGTGCTCCATTATCAGCAATAGCTACAATTTTGATCTTGTTGACCAGAATATCCACAAAAGTGCATTCAGTAATAAGAATTTTTTAGAGTTTACTAATTGAATATGGGAAGAATCCAAAAAGTTAAGAGTGTACTTCAGAGTATATCCAATACTAGGACATTCATTGATGAGTGTGTCAATTGGCATAGCTATATTCACCCCATTTAAGATTGGGGTATCTGCCTTATTGCTCGGCCCCTCAGCTGGAATATTTTCAAGTATCTTTGCACATACGGTTTAGTGACTACTTCAGAGGCTTCAAGTAGACAACTATTGGAAAATCGGTTTTTCAACAACAATGTGATCTGCTGGTCAGCAGGCCAACCAGTATGAAGACTGGTCAGTCCTTGCCGTTTTGCCTTAGGCTTCAGGGGACAGCAGCACTGGCTGACTCCTTGGCATGTCACCCATGCCACTTGGGGATCCCCAGCAAACCTCCAACCAACGAAATAAAAA
>JAKSZP010013614.1:0-70946 GCA_022478985.1 Massospora cicadina | reverse complement strand
GGTGTTTCAATCCCGCACTTTGATGAAGCACGCGTGGTCTTAGTGGCCTATAGCTGAGCAGAATTTGAAGATAGGTGGGGTGTGTTCTGGTGTGATGTGGAAGGGGCGAGATATGCTGCCATCGGGGAGGTTGATGGTCACCGTGTGGGGAATGAGGGTGAAATCCTCTACCACAACCTGATCAAGTTCTATAATGTCTATTGCCTTCCCTGTACACAGGTGGGGCAGGAGAGGGAATTTCTCAAATTCAAACTGTATGATTACGCCATAACCTTTGAGGCCCCTGCAGAGCTTGTCCGCAAGGATATCATGGTGCACAGTGCTTGGGAGTCAGTCAAATACAATGAATAGGTCATTTGCCTCATTCCATCATGTGTGCACCGTGCGGATGGTGCGGTCTTCATTATTAATCTTTATGGAGAATATGATTTTTGCTGCTTCCACCACTTCTTCTGCGGACATGAACCTGACGTCCACCCATCCTCTATGTAAATTTTTAAATTTACCAAGATGGTGTTTGGGAAAGTCATGGAGAAGGCATCCCCCATTTTTTCCCAAGATTTGAGGGAAGTATCACTGACCATAATTCTAAGGCCGTGCTCAAGGGAGGACAGGGGTTGGGAGTGTTCTATTTTGGTATATGCGCCCATTTTTTGCAGAAATTGAAAAACTCCAGGTGCAGCACTGTACTCACCCTTTTTGGTGGGAGGGTGTGTCAACGTTCTGCTGGGGCAATTTTCCCCGGTGGGTTGGGAGAGCTTTGGGCCTTTTGTGCTGGCCACTTTTGCCCAACTGGTGTTGTTGTAGACAAATTTGCTCATATTCCTGGTTGATTGTCAATCTCAGAGAAATTGCATAGAATCATGTTACTAAAAGTGATTTTATTGGGAAAGAAAAGCGCTCAATTATAATTCGTGTATCCCCTTTTCACAAATCTTGAGACTCATCTTGATTTCCCTGTGATCCACCAATATGGGTAGCATATCATCCAGTCATATCAACTTCCTGACAGTTACTATTTCAGGTGATTCTTTGGAAGGACTGGCCATGGGTACTTGACTGAGAGTATGAGTCCTGGAAGGACCATATAAGAGGTTTCATAATGCAGATTGACTTCAGCTGGAAGAGCCAAAGGTCTTTATCAGACATGTTATTAAGCAGTTGTTGGTACCAAGACTCCAAATTTGACATTTGAGCTGGATGAGACAAGAAATGTTGGGCTTATATGTTAGTCGACATTATGCACTCTGAAATTAATTAAGCTTTAATTTCAGAGAAATTAATCTCAAAATTAATGGGATAAGCTCTCCAAGAATAATTAAGAATTATATGAGCCAAGAGGTTATTATGAGAAAATATCAAGGGTGAATATAAATGAGTATTTTTATTTGTACTGTAAAATTAGCATCATTAGCAAGAATCTCCTGTCAAGGACAAGGAGAAAACTAGGAATTTGAGGACGCTGGACCAAGAGTCCTGAATATGACAACAGGTCATATGCCCTGATGAAGGGAAAATTGAATCCTGGGATTAACATCATCATGAGTAAATTAATAAGCCCGGCATTACAAAGAGTTATGGGAACTGCGCTCTGAGTAGGTGGTAGAAAGGAGGAAGAGAAAGAGAGCGAATGCTGAAGGTCATCCTAAGCCGCGTTGAGTACTGATTGAAAGTAATCTTCTTGACCCAAAGAAGTATTTGACTGAGTTTCCAAAGCGGTGTTCTCCTGCCCTTATCGTTTTTCTCACTGGAAATCTAGGCAAAAAGGGGATGTTTTAAGATTTTCCCATATTCCCAGCTGACTAGAATACCAGGGATCACTAGGGGATAATTCCTTAAAGCAAAGCGAATTAGATATAAATTAACCCTGATTTTGGGGTAAAAATGTTCAGGGGATTTTAGGTAATTTACCTGGGTTAAATCTGTCAGGGATCAATCTGGGTAAATGCTTAAGATCTCGTCTGGCAGAGTTGCTGATGAAATAGGAACGTCTGATAGTTGATCAATGATTAACTATCAGGTATACCAATTAGTATCAGTCACTTTCATCATGACTGGTTGGGAATTTAAGGATCAAATTGTGAGGCGAGTGATTCTGCCTGCAACTAAAAAATTAATCAGTTGGTTCACAGCCTGCCTTAAAGGATAACAAGTCACTTACCTAATCAAATCGCTCGCCAAATATGGTTGCTTTTCTGAGATCAAGAGGAAAACGTTAGGGACACGTTTTCTGGCTCTTTCCATTTTAGGTCTTGAGGATGTCCAACGATTTAATCCTAGCCAGGATGGGGAAGACCATCGCTGATGAGACATCAATGGGTAATTAAATGGCAACGGCTGTCGTTTCACTGATGTGGTTCCAACTGAGGGTTGGGCGTAAAATTCCCACTATAAATTCCCCTAAGAATTAACTTGATAATATAACTTTTACAAGAGATAACTTTTACCAGAGATATACTTTACCAGAATTCATTTTGATCTCTATTCTTTCTTAAGGAAATTATTGCTGTGTGCTTTAATTGGGAGACTCTTTAGGATAAATAGTTAGAATCTGAGCATGGATCCAGAGAAGAGAAGCTGAGCTGAATCAGGGATTTCTGACGACTGTGTGACACCAGAGAAAAGCTGTAAACGAGGATCTGAGCATGGATCAAGTTAGGCGGTATAAGGGAATTAATCCCTATTAAGGACATCTTACTTAGTATAAAGAGATATACTGGTCAAGCGTTGGGCCCAGTACTAGTACTTTATTCAACTACAGATCTACTCTCCTTACTATTATCAAACGAAGGCATATTACTATCAGACAACGTGGAGAATTGCACAACACTGAACCTGTAAAGTTAATTAATTTAAGGGTCATCAGCTGATAAAATTAATAAAACCCTTTTAAATTTAAACAGGACTCCTGTCCCATCTTCTTTTAATCTATTGGCCTAACTACTAACAACTAATAAAAGATGGGCGCAAGAGAGATTTTTAGTAAGAGGAAAAATACAATTATTTATACTTAGGCGTTTTTCTGGCCATCCACTGCCCTGCTATCAAATCTCATTGGTACACATCACTGGCACTTTACTCAATCATTGGCCTTCTACTACTCTCATTAACTCTTTCTAGGATGCACTCAAACACCAAATACAAATTTGAATCATCCTTGGAATCAGTTATTGGTCCATAATATATAAACTACTACTAATAATTAATATTGTATATACTCAGCCTTCAGTCGCTAGTAATCTAAATCTTATATGGTGAATTAATCATCTCCCGCTCACTCATTGGAATCCTCACCATTCTGCTGGAAATGTGCTTACCCTCAACATAAGTCGCTAACCAATCCCAATATACTTTAACAGGATTATCCTATTCATCAATTGCCAGTGATCTCAAATACCTTGACAATAAACTCTCAATCTGTCTTAATTAGTCTATGACAATATTGACATCATAAGCTTCAGTCAAAGGTGTCAAAATGCTAATAATTACTACCATAAATGGTTATTCTTCCTCAGCATAAATTGACAATGATTAAAATAACTTAATAGGTATCAGAGACAAACCCCAATAGCCCAGACTTAATGGAATCAATAAAAAGCTCAACCCAACCCAATGAGGACATAAAGTGGCACATTATAATAAGATACTATCAAAGCGCGGTAGTTAGTTGATCTGCTAGTGATGACTATTATTGTCCCCTATTTTAATAAATTAATGGAGGAATCCATCTGGTATAATTTCTGACAAACGACCCTTAACCAGATGGTATTCCTCTAACATGACTCCACCTATTTAGTTGGTCAAGGCTTCATTAATGTGATGGTGAGGGAGATTTGGGAGCAAGCTCCCACTCATAGAACGCCAGAAACTTTTCCTGGCTCCCTTTACTATTAAACATACCTCAACTACTTGAGCACCAAACCAGTGGAGCCCCCTTAGTGAGCACCAATGTTGCAATTTTTACATTTGCTGCATCAGGGTTCTGCTAGTGTGCCAAGCCAAAAAGTATGAAGACTATTGGCCCTTGCTGTTTCGCCTTCATAGGCGTACTTTCCTTACTACAAGTCCACATGCAATTTACAATTTCAGCAGAGCAACAACTTTACCTTGGCGACATTGGCCCCTTTTGGTTGTGCACCAGTGGTCCTCCAGCCCACTTCCTGGAAGGCCCAACCCTTTCTACTTCTCCCTCATACCACTCTCCAGACTTTCCTGGGCGGCACCAGCAAGTCCATCCCTATGCTGGGAGGTCTGGCTCCTGGCTACATTCACCCTCATGGCTGACGGCTCCCAGACCCCCATTGTTGGTGGACAGTTGGCCAGGTTCCCGAGGGACTTCCTTTTAGGTTTTAACTATGGAAATTGGTTGTGCTGGCCACTCCAGGTGCATCAATTGGCACCTGCCTTGGGGGCCTTCTGTCCCATCTTCCTTTAATATAGCGGCCTAACTACTAACAAATAATAAAAGATTGGTGCAAGAGAAATGCTTATTAGGAGGGAACTACACCTAAATACTTAGCCTTTTATCCTAACAAGCCACTGCCCGCCTAACAAGACCCATCTGCATTCATCATTGACACTCCACTCAATCATTGGTCTTCTGCTGGCACTCATCCCTTATAAATCAGGTGCATTTGAATAACAAATATTAATTTTACTCAACCTCAACATCTATCACCGGTATATAATATATAAATAACTATGATATATAATATAGAATACCCTTGGACTTTAGTTGTCAGTAATTTAGAATCCTAGGTGGCGGAATCATCATTGCTCGCTCACTTATTAAAAATCTTAGGCATTATGCTAACAATATGATTATCTTCAAAGTAGGTCTGCTGGTCATTCCCAAATAGTACTTGATTGAATCAATTTTGGCATCAATTGCAGTGATCTTAAATTCCTCAGCATCAAACTCTTGATTCATCATAATAGATCTATATAAAAATAATATTGACATCATTGGCTCCACTTGAAGGTGTTGAGTTACTACTAGTTAAATAGTATAATTGGATAATCATCCTTACCATAAATTGCTTGTGATTGGAATGACTTTAATTTGTTATTGGGACAATCCCAGTAAATCCAGACTATGCGAAATCACAAAAGAACTCAACTTAACTTGTTAGGGAGGACAAATTGGCACGTTATCATTTATTTACTATTATCAAGTAATAATTAGTTGATCCTCTGACACAGACTATCATTCCTTATTTTGATAATTATATGTTAAATCCACCTGGTAAATTTATGATAAATGGCTTACAAACCCATTGATGAACTAGAATATGCTTTGAAACAGGTGAAGTTCTCGTCATATTGAAGTCTTATTCCTGATCAGCTCACCATTTGAATGATATATCATTCTGCAGAATAAAATGAGAGGTTCAGCTAGGTCAGCAAACCAAGGGATAAAATTGCAATAAAAACATCATGCCTAAGATCACTTAATATTCCAGAGGATCTGGGGATGTGAGATCCTCTCAATTTCTACAACTTTGTCAGGAATGGGTTAATCCCTTGATTCAATTCTTTTCTGTCCAAGAAACTCCATTTCTAGAAGAACTTTTTGAGGGTTTGAGTTTGATAGAGGATTTTTTTCAGAAACTGAAGATTTCCAAGAGGTGCTTAAGATGGACTTTTAGGTTTTTTGCAATAGATTGATAAAAAGAGCTTAACAAAAACACAGGTCAGTCTAAAGTCATCCAAGACCCATCCAAGGCACGTTGGAAGGTGGCAGGCGCGTTATAGAGGCTTTGGCATCCTGATTGGCTTATATATTCATACTTATATCAATTTTGCGCGCACTTTAATTGATATTCAGGTGACAGCTCTACACTAGTATTACTGGTGAGATCTATTGCAGAGAAATATAGTTATCTGTAAAGCAAGAAGAGTGAGTCATGATTAAGAGCAATGTATAGCTGTTCTCTTTAATGATAGAGGTGAGACTTTGGCAGCCCATCGACAACATATGTCTATTATCTTTCTTCTATACTAACAAGAGATGAGAGGCCGAGGGCTACAAGAAGGAACCAGCAACCTAGCTTCCAGAAACTGTTTAAACTCAACAGACACTTGAGCTTCTTGGATTTTCTCTTCCTATATTGATGGTGTTGTTTTTTTATAGTTTTTCATCCTTGACATGATATAGGATGTCATTCATGTTTTAAATCATAGGGTGAGATCAAGAAAGAGTCAAAGTACTCCTCTAAAAACTGCTCAACTTGGACTCATTGTTCACTGATTATCTTGCGCCCAATAAAAAATTTTATCAATGCTACCAAAGGAGCAATTTTAATCTAGAATTTTAACTCTTAAGGGTACAAACATTGTTGATCTTTTCTGAGCTAAGTGGGCATAAATGGCTGAAGCATTAAGACCCACTATCCTAGGTTTATTGGTTAGGTTGGGCAACACCAAGGTGAGTCCAGAATAAGGATTTAAAACCCTAGTGCAGGTCAGGACATCCTTAACAGATGGTTTATACACGCCAAGTATCTCAAGTATGTGTCCTAGCGGGGTATTAACATGCACCCTAGTATTAACTTTGAACTGAGACCTGGGCATTATAGTAGTCATTTTTAGTAGGTAGAGAGGCATACCTTCTTGTCCATTTACCTAGGGATGGGGTATCTACACCTAAGAGCCCTTACATAGTATTTAATCCTATAAATTTTGATTCTCATTCTATAAGAGGAAGGCAAAAGCTTTGCACTGGATTTCAACTCAAGAGAATTCAAATATTAGCGAGACTCATGTCCAAATAGGGCTAAGGACCCACCCTTTTAGTATATAACGGTGGAATAGTTGCAAAGAAACCTTTCTTGAAGTGGAGTTTTTAGGTGTTACCTAAGGTGATAGCCAAATTTTTCAGTGCTAAAAACTGAAACAGATAATTAATGAGGAGTAGCCCCCAATGGATGAGTACATTAGGGCCCTCCCATGCCATACTCCATCTTGTGGGGTGATTCAGGAGTTATCTTGATGTGTTTCATCAATTAAGATGCAATTAAATTCATAAAGAAGCCACAATTGATAATGGCGTTAACAGAAACTTCATCAACTTAAACATCAACTCATGTTACAAGCTTATAAATTGAGTCAGCAAGGTAAGAAACATATGAGATTCAATGGAAGAAGAGTAAGCAGTATAATGTTTTTTATTTAATAATCAAGTCCCTTCTCTCATTGGTACATTGGTATTATACTTGGCGGTGTCATCAAAGGGTTTCTGAGGTGGTAAAGGGATGTCAATGTAGAGCGCCTCGTCCTTCATGCTGGCTGCCCTTTTTCCGACTCCTTGTCAAGCTCTTAAACATTTATTGGCATATGGAAGAGTCTGTTAAATTAAGTACATTGAGGTTAAAGATTATTCTGGTTCTCAACAACGTGAATATGAGGCTGTATAAAGTATGCTGAAGCAGAGGTCTTTGGACCTAATGTGCAGTTGAAACTTAATTAGTGGCTTTATTTTCCTCAGATGCATGTGATGCTAACCTTGCGCAAAATCATATGTAGTCAGACCGCTGAATAAAAAGCTTAAGGCAGAGAACACAGAAGTTATGACGTTTTCCAGTGTATTTATGGTTTGTTGTAACCAAACCGCTGTGTATGATCATAGAATCAACTGTAAAATTACATAAGCTTTATCCTTTACTAAATGGATATTCATATACGCCTGCTTCTGATTGGCTAATGTCTTGTTATTACCAAACTCCTGGACTAGCGTGGTATGGACATGATTCCAGTTTTAGTAATCTTTTAGACGAGGAGCCATAAATTTCAAAGCCCATGCTACCTGTAAAAGAAAAACATGCTTCACTTTCTAAAAGTCCATGCTTCCTTTATTATACACTTATAAGCATACAAAAAGGAGGCAAAGCTTCTTTGACCAGGAGTAAATAATACCTTGATACTAGGTTAAAGTAAGTCAAGGTAGGGGGTAGAGAGAGTATGGATGGCAGAGACATGTGCAGTCTTGGAAATCTCAGTCTCTGCATAGTCTTGAGGGACCTATTGATTCAATTGTCATCAAAATTCTCATATTTCCTCTTGAATTTCTTGCCAGTAATATTTATGTGACAATGGCCTTAAGATTAATTGTTTCTTCAGAGTATGTATTTCAGTATGTTGGATCAAAAACTGTTTTTTATATTGCTTAAGTGGGTCTCATAAAAGCAGTAGGTTTATTCAAACTTAGTGGCTAAGTGTCAATGAGCTTAATATTTGCTCCAAAAAATTTATCAAATTTGAAGGGCATTGAGCATGACTCTGGAATCTAGTGGGACCCCATCAAGGCGGATTTTGTGCCCTTGTGCTACAATTCTTATCTTCTACCATATGTTGCAAGTGCAGTTTGGCTGTCTTGTTTCCATAATTTACCTGGATTAAAAAATGTTGGAACCAGTAAATCAGATGGCCCTTGGGGTCAGTGTTAACCTTCTGTCCCTTATCTCCCTCTGGGGCTACAGAATCTTTAGCCTGTCAGGCATTTACCCAATTAAAGTGAAGCCTGGACTTAGGGTTACGATCTATCTTTTATATTAGTCAATTTTGACTTATTTTTACTGTTGATAATGTAATTTATATTAATTGGTAATTTTTTGGCTTAAGGACTAAAATCATTCTTAATATTAATATTTAAAGCAACGAGTGCTTTCCCTGAATAAAATAAATTCACAAATAAACAAATAAGATAAATCATTCTTTATTGCTCCACTGGCCAATGAGATAAGGAAGAATGACTTAACCAGATTATCATCCTGATATTAAATATGTATATTTTCACTTTTCCAACTCTCATATTTGCACCATTTATATTATTATGCCGCATATAATGCCTTACTGCCCGTTGGCTTTTTATAGCAGATGATGGAACCAATTTACTGTAATACCACAATTGAGATCAATCCAGACTATAATGATGAATTATGATCTAATAACTCTTAATCAGGACTGTGTCATCACCTCCTACATTCATGAATCTACTTCCACCCTTACACGTGGTAATCGCCTATCACCCATTTAAAACCTGATTTACACTATTACTTTATATAGTACTGTTATTATCTCAAAAAACACAACCTCTTATCACTTTATTTATTTAAGAATTTATAATCATATAATCCTTTGAACCATTTTTTAGCTGGTTAATCACATTATATTAAATTTGGTCCTGGGAAAGCATCCAACTACTCCTTTTTAGATAGTCCCATTGACTGAAATACTGAGAAACCCTCTAGGCCTTTCAGGCCACTCAGCTCCAGTGGCGCTAGCACAGAGTTATTTATTTAATAGTGTTTAGCAATTGGAGAAAGGCCTTTATTTTAATATAATATTGACTATAGAAGAATTCTATAATTAGCGTATTTGGGCAAAGCTGTTTAAGGTAACTGTAGATCCCATCACTAAGCGAATCAAGCTTTCTTCAAGCTTTATTTATCAATCATTAATTGTCCAAGATGGTCTCCCAGTTGTCACAGACACAAGGAGGCTGAATTGTAAGGAATAAATCATTGAATGCAGGTATAGGTAATTCTCAGATGTCATGCTACCTCATGACAAATGTAGTCCTAAAACTTATGGAATATGATGTATGGTTGAATGAAAAAATCTTTGAAGATAGTGTTTGGTTTTAGAGATATCTCCTGATGGCACTAGAGCGAGGAATATAATCCTTGCATTGTAGAGGGTACAGATGTGGCCCAAGAATGACTAAAATGGCCTTCACAGAGTATGTACTGTTCAGTAACTATTGAGAAATTTCATTAATGTTATCATGTTGAAATTGATTTTAAGTTGTCAACTGAGGGTAGGGTGTACTAAAAAAACTTAAAAACATAAGATTTTAGGGCGAAAAGGAGTCACCTTATATTGAGATAAGTTGATCTATTGAGTTACACATCTTACCCAATCAGCGGATGATATTAAATTAGAATTGTTCTTCATCTCATGATAGACGTTTTCAGTGTACATCTCAGAGGACCCTGTAGTAAACGCTACTTCTGTGGAATTATCAGTTCACTAGACTGTAAGCCAAGGCTATAATGAGCCTCAAAGCTGTTAAATTATTGGAGCAGTTAATGAAGACAAAAGGATGGGGTAAACAATAAATTTATTGTTATAATTTTGGATGGTATTGCTAGGATCCGTTGGGTTATTCGCACAGGTTGAACTCACTGAGCAACGGACAGACAATGTGGGGATTGTTGGTCTTTTGGACGCACTTAAAATGTGCTAAAAATAGGAGCAATTGCCCCAACTGGTTCTTTTATTTATTTTATGAATACAGCTACTTTTTGCTGTCCCATCTTTTCTATGATAAAAACAACCTAACCTCCTCTCAATCGCCCATTTCAAATGTATACGTCAGCTTCAGGTGATACTGTTTCTCATTTCTTGGGTTGTTCTATTCCGCTGATTCTCCTCGAATTTGGCTTGTTATTCTTAATCCTCTGCCGCCCTTTTGTAGGTGATTTACTTCATATTTGTTGAATGTCAACATCGCCTTATTGCCTTATATAGAGGCAATCCAATAAACTCATTACATCCAATAAAGATCCATTATATCTCAATATCGCTTCATCTTGAGGAACTCAAATAATTGCAACTGATACTATGTTTGGCAGATCCCACCCGGGTATCCCACGATTATTGTCCAGTCATATCAAAATCGCGACATTTATTAAACTTTAAAAAGAGTGTAATATTAAATGGCAAGTTGGGACACTCTGCAAGAATACCTCCACGGTTCCCTACAATCAGAATCTAGTAAGCCATTCCAGACTGACAGTCTGGCTAGGGCCTTTGTTGTTCTCCATCAGTATTGACCTCATGACTGCACCAATATGAGTCATTTTTTATGGTGCAGGAAACTGTGGGCCAAACCATAAGACGTCTCCATCAGTTCCTGCGCGCATGATTATTTATACTAAGCTCTCAAAGTATGCATTCAATAGTAGCTATAATTGAGAGAGTTTAAAAGCTTTCTCATCAATGATCAATTTGAAAGCATAAAACTTAATTCATTTATTGTCTCAAATCTGAAACCATCTCTACATATACTTGTGGTGAGCTCTCTGGTTAACTTTTCTTCGCACTTTATCCTTGTTTTTGTAGCACATTTTTGCATTGGCCAAGGGCAGATACATAAGCTTTTAGTCCCATTAGTTCATTTAGAGAGAAATCCGATGCTTGTTGGTATTGTAAATGGCTTTGCAACTCTAAACTTGAGCCCTCAGATTGGAACAGTTATTCTCTGATTGTGTTTGTTTATTATCTGGTGACTTTGATATATACGTCTAAGTTGTTAATTTCCACAGAAGTGCTTCTAGGTAAGGTATGATCAATAGGGCTTCCGTTGGGATGAACATCACATCCCTGAGCTATTACTTTTATCTGTTTATATAGCGTCTCAAATCTCTTTAACATTTCTATTTATCTGAGGATCAGTTTCATCTTTGGAATGGGACAATGGATAGGGGAGTCCAGGTGGCCATTTGGGATCCCAAGGCTCTAATTTTCCATAAGAGCCCTTGGGCACATAGGCCTTTAAACTGTGATGCTCTTATGAGGTTTCGGATCCAGCTGGACAACAGATCCCTTTTAGCTCACAAGACCATTCAGGACCTTCAAGCCTTAGAGATCATGTCACAGCAACTTTTTTATGCATCGTCATTATAACTCTACAATCAAAACTCCATTTGGCGCAAGCGTTGTACCAAAACAAGTTTGTGAATATTTAGTCCTCTAGTAAATTTTCAAGAGGTCAGTTGCATATGCTCATGCACTTTGGTAATGAGGCATTGTAGAAAATGGTAGAAAAGGTAAAAAACATCCAGTCTTATATGTTTTTAGAGCGCACTTTGGTTGCATTAATCATTGGAGAGGTTTCTACTAATTTAAATGACCTCACAATTTCCTAGACAAAAGCAGAAGCGGCTTCATAAAGCTTGTCAATGCTGAGATTTAGAGCTTACATTAGTATTAACTTAGCTTATCACCTACTTTTGATATAGCCATATCAGCTCAGGGTGTTTTTAAGACTGGTTCACGAAAAAGCAGAGGTAGAGAGAGAGAGAGGGGGGGGGGGGGGGGGGGGGGGGGGGGGGGGGGGGGGGGGGGGGGGGGGGGGGGGGGGGGGGGGGGGGGGGGGGGGGGGGGGGGGGGGGGCTTTTACATTATGGATAACTCACTATCTACTAGGATTGATGAGTCATAAAGCCTTCTCATGTATGATGGTATAGTTTTAGAATGAAAGCTACTGTATCAGCCCTCAGTTGAGTAGGTTTTATCTAAAATCTGTTTATAAAACTACCTATATTTCAGACTAATGTGGTAGTTATGATCAGATTTGCGCAGAGTAAATTAAAAAACATAAAGAAGTTTAAACTTTTAAGCTGAATTGTTGTATTCTCTGTATTTTACTGTTTTAATCCATCAGCTAAATCTTCCCATCACATTAAAGGAAACTTTCATCTTTATAGTTTTCTTCCTATTTGTGATCAATGTAATAACTTTATAAGCTCAGGTCCCCTGTAGTGAGAACCACTATTGCATAACCGCTATACTACATCCGAAGTATGATTTTTTGGTTGCACGGAGGTGTTCTGATTTTAAATCAAGCTTCCTTCAGTATGGCTCTATATGGAGAAATAGCTTTGAGAGATAATGGAATTTTAAGTTCGCTTTAGAATGGTTTGAAATGACAACTTTATGGGGTCATAACCTCAATATACTTTAACATTTTGAAAATATGAGAAAACAAAAAGTTAGAGTGAAAAAAGGTTTACAAAACTTGAAAAAACTTTAGTGAAATAAACCGTATCAAAATTTTCAATAGGGTAATAGAATGACCTGTGGCGTTGGGTTATCTTTTCCTTATTAGTCAGAATCTTCCCTTCTCACCCAATAAGATTTTAAACAATAACTTTTTGTTATCTTTAGCTTATGGATACTTTTTGACACCTATGACATGAGACTTCCAGACTAGAATCTGAGGTAAGGAATGAAGTTTTCCTCAGATCTTTCATTGGTTTGGGATAATTGTTCCCATTTGAAGTTAGCATTCCCTCAAAGACAATACCCCATTTGAGTACATCATTGATTGGATAGTATTGTGGTTTCAAAATATCAAGAAAAATGTAGAAAAGTGAATTTAATTTTTTCACATTATGAACATTGATAGCGAGGTCTACCACCTTTTAAAAATTTGACATTTACTTGTGAGTATTAGACAGGTACACTCAAGGTGCACTTTAGTTTTTAAAGTTGAAATTAGTTTAATTGAGAAATATCCCTGTGAAATCTCTTAAAATTGCCATATTATTATACTTCATCTGAAAACTAACATTGAAAGAGTTTAATACTTTATTATAATGGATTTTCTTAACAGAGCTTAAGAAGCCTCTTCAGCTGAGTTAAAATACATTTTTGGTTTGATAAAAATTAAACTTGTCATGGCAAAGATTTGAAAATTAAAATACTCAGATAAGTGGTTTTATAATAAGACATGTAAAAAATAGTGAAGGCAGTATGGAAACCCTAAATCCTTGACTTATTTATATCTCATTGCTTAGGGATATTACTCAGCAAAAAAACATTAATTAGGTAATCTGATTCCTAAAGTAGAAAGATTATATCTTCTATAATCATCTTCTATAAAAATCAGTTGCTTTACTGTTTTTATATCAAGGTACTGCACTTATTTGTAGTAATAGATGGTCCATACTGCATTTAAATTTTTAATTTTTTTCTTTGGAATAATGCAACATAAATTTTACTTGATATAATTTACACAACAAAATTTACCGGAGATTTAAAGATTTTAATTTTCTAATTTTTTTAGGGAAGGCTGACCAGGGGATGGACACTTCTAATAAGTAAACTAAACTAATAAAACGAACTTCAGTGATAGGAGAGCACCCCAGGGAAGCAAACGCTATCTCCTGTTGCCAGCGGGAATGCTAAAAGAAGGAAGGGGGGTTACATGTGTAGAGGCTTGCACCACTATTGAGCACGTATGTAGGAAGGGGTCTGAAGTTATGAAACAAACTGGAAACTAGGATGAGACCATCAGGCGGCAATGGGGTGAAAGGTACCCAAACATCCAAGCTTGAAAGTGGTCCACAAGGTGTGACTGGAACTGGTGTATAGTGTCATGGTTAAATGACATAATAGTGGGTACCAACCCCAAGGATAAGGTGGGCGACAGGAGGCCCAGAAGGTGAAGCTTCAGGCCCTCCCTGACCTCAGGAACACAGTAAACAAATGCTGGGTACAGTCCAAATATGCACAGGTTGTTACTAGTAAAGTACCTAATGTCCAGCCCCTTTTGTCAGCCCAGGTGTTAAAATAATGAGATATGTAATTAATGTGGATGGTTTGATTTGGTTGCTTGAGGAACGGGGCTTTAAAAAAATCCATTTATAAAATTATGCGTTCAGGTAGAGTACAACTTCAATCAATTACTTGAGTGAAGTCAGTTTTGGCATAATCTACCAGTTGGGATGGGAGCATTTGCCTATTGGTGAATTGGCGCTTAGGACCGCTCCAGCAGACCCCAAATTACCCCAACTCTTTTTATATTTGATTTTTGTGACCATCATTCCTTGTTGGTCAACTTCTAATAATAAACCTTTCCCGTTTTTCCTGTTTTTACCTAAGTTATTTTGAACGATCCTATGCATGTACTTCTTTGAGGAGGTCTTGCGCTACATTCACCATACCATTTTACATATGATCTGATTAGCCCCTATTCACCGTTGGTTCTCCCAGGTTCCCTCCAACCTGGGACGCTTACCCCTTTCCCTTTGTGCACCGCGTCATTTTTGGTGTGGTATTTTTTATAATGATTGCACTCTTTCCCTTAAGTTATCATTGCTTCAGCACCCTCTGCTGGGCTCTAGTAACTTTGGTACTAATGGCTAGTTTCCTTGCGTTGGCTCTGTGCAATGTGCACCACCATGCTGGAAACAGGAGAGCTATAGATACTCTCCTTACATTAGTTGACCAACCCTCTAGTTTTATGTGCATGAACTTTTTCCGTGTGGGACTTCCCCAAAGTGTAACCAGTGGGCGCCAGCTGTGGGCTTCGCCTATGGTCAGTTTCACTGCTGTTTTTTCTTTTCTCTGAAGGTTGAAGCATCTCGGCATTATTATGGCTGCCTCCAATTGGAAAGTACCCACCCTTCATGATTGTACTTGGTGGTTACAGATGCTTCTTGGTCCAAAAGTCTTGATTCCCTGACTTTCCGCCAAAATTACCAGAATTCCATTTAAATAAACGAGCTTTACTTTGACAGTGCATTAAAAAAATGCTGGCAGAATTGGTGTAGATGGGCCTGGGGGTGTTGGCTTTGGGTAACGATGGACATTCCGTTGCAGTTAAGGTAATAGGGTCGTTTGCGTCCAATAATCAATTTTATGACAAAAATCTTATCAATACCTCTGAGCTGTTTATTAGCTTTTATGGCCTTGATGAGAACCCTATTCCAGTATATCAAATTACCCCTGAGAACCCTCGTTTGACACCTATCATGATCCGTGGCACTCAGGAAGTTGAGAAGGAACTTCGTTTTAAGTATGAGAAAGTATATGCACCTGCAGAAGGCATGGTGAGGTATGTGGCCTCAATATTAAGAGTGGCCAACTATCTCTCCCCCTTCTATGATACCAAAACATACCCTGATGGCTTGCTTGAGTCAAAGGAAAATTCTTCTGGTGAGGTGTGTCATTGTCTGCCTTAATAAGGACCATTATGGGTATTATCTACTGCCTAATACCTTTCCTCCCCTTCAAGGAAATTCAGCACCACTATTCTGGTGAATACTGGCGCCTCTGAAAACTTTATGGACCAGAGCCTAGCCGACTACCTTGGACTGAGTTACTTGCCAGGTGGTATGGTTAAGGGAGGGGCGTCCTAAGGTATTTCCACTCTGAAGATCATTGGGACAGTGGACTATCAGGTTGGCAAGTACCACTTGTCTGATCACTTAAAAGCTTTCAAAAACCTCCTGTACCCTATCATTTTTGGCGTGGAGTGCTGGCTGAAGTTTGACGTTAGAACCAACCTGAAAGAGAATACCCTATCCCTTACATTGAAGAATGGTCGCACATTAGTTGTTCCTTTGTCAGAAGATAACACCCAGGGCGAATTGCCCCACTGGCCCCACCTTCATCCTTATAGCTTTGCCCCTTTGCTGAAGCCCTCAGTGGAAGTTCCTATACCTTAATGTTTGGAGGGTTTGGAATCTTCTTTTGATGAAGCATCTGCTAGCGCACTCCCTGAGCACTCTGAGTTAGTATGTGATTTCAAGCTCACTGTGAATATGGTGCGTATATCTTCCCCCTTTTACCCATTGACTGTCCTGGAGGAAGAGGCGTTGGATGTTTGGGTGAAGTAACAGTTAGCCAAAGGTGCGTTTTTTCAGCGTATCTCCCCTGTATGCTCCCCACTTCTCTTTGTTGAGAAGGCTGATGGTACTCTACGCCCATGCATAGACTATGGGAACCTCAAAAATGTCACTATACCAGATCTACATCCCATCCCTTTAGATTCTCAGATTGCTCGCTATGTGGAGAAGGCTAAGGTTTTCTCTAAGCTGGCTTTCCTCAATGCGTTCAATCAGATTTGGATTAAAAAGGGACAAGAGTGATTGACTGCATTCTGTACCAGAAAAGGGTTTTTTCAGTTTTGGATTATGCCCTTTGAGCTTAAGAGTGCCCCTGCTATCTTTCAACGCCGCATTGATGCAGCGTTGGGGGACTTGTTAGGGTATGCGCGGTTGCCTACATGGATGATATCCTGGTGTTTTCCCCTGATCATAAGTCCCATGCAGTACACCTTAGGCAAGTGGTAAAGAGGTTAAAGGCAGCCAGCCTTACGCTGAAGATAAGCAAGTGTGAGTTTTTCAAGTCCCAGGTCACTTTTCTGGGCAACGCTGTGTTTGACCAAGGATACATGATAGCTCCAGACAAGGAGAAGGCTATTCGTGAGTGGCCCACCCCCACCTCATTCATGGAATTGAGGAGCTTTTTGGGGACGTGTATGTTCCTCAAGAAGTTCACGCCCAATCTTTCCGAGGTGGCAGCATCCCTATATAAGGCTAGTGGTGAAAAGGTGCTTCAGTGGTCTCCCGTTTTAGAGGATGCTTTCCAAGCAGTGAAATGCAACCTGTTGTCCACGTCAGACCTTCTCCATGTCGACCCCAATAAAGGGTTCATTGTGTCTACTGATGCTTCCAACTTTGCCATAGTGGCTGCCTTGTTACAAGTAGGCGATGATTGGATAAAGTATCCAGTGGGATATTTTAGGAAAATGTATTTTCCTGAGTTAAATTCTTCCGTTTATGACAAGGAGTTACTAGCAGTGGTGGAGACGCTGACTTATTGGCATCACCACTTGCATGGCTCCTCCCAACCCTTCCAGGTACATAAAGACCACTGTGCCTTGCTGTACTACTGCGCCCCTCATGTCCTAACCCCACGGCAGACTCATTGGCATGAGACCCTTGCCCAATTTGCACTTTTTTAAGAATTCACCAAGGGCAAGGATAATGGTTTGGAAGATGCTTTAAGCCGCAACCCTGCTTTAGCTCCTGATCCAAAAGAGGTAGAGGTTCATAATACCCAGTTGATGATTCTTCCGGATAAGATTTTATTCAGCTTCCTGCTCCCATGGCCAAAACTCCAGCGCTCGCACCTCTGGAAAATGCGGAGGAATAAAGTATGTTCAGAAAGGTGGTCCTTTCTCAGCCGCTATCAGCTGAATATACTATGGTACTTGCTAAGAGTGCTTTGAATCAGGAAGACTTATCCAGGGGTTATCATGTGAAGGATGAGATGGTGTGGTTTCAGGGGCGCCTATGGGTTACTGATGGTCCACTGCGCCTGGAAATCATTCTGTACCATCATGATGGAATCACCATTGATCATCCTGGGAAAGCAAAGACCTTGGAATGATACGAAGCATCTACAATTGGTAGGGCTTGTCTGCTCAGGTGGAAAGGTATTGTAAAGAGTGCATGATATTCAATCAAATGAAATCCAACCAACAACATTTAGCAGGGTTGTTGGTACCGGTCCAAAAGGCTGAAGGGCCCTGAACTTCCATATTGGTGGATTTCATTGTGGAATTACCTGTCTCTGATGGTTACGATGTTATCATGGTGGTGGTGGACCATTTTACAAAGTTCGCCCACTTTATTCCAGAAGAACTACAATTTCTGCAGCTGAAAAGGCTAGGCTCTTCGTCATTCATGTGTTTGCGCTCCATGGGGTTCCCTCAAGAGATTATCAGTGACTGGGGACCCCAGTTTACCTCCATCTTTTGGGAAGAGTTGTGTAAGACTCTTCAGATTTGCCACTGCCGTTCAACTGCTTATCACCCCCAATCAGATGGGCAGACTGAACAAGTGAACCAGTGCTTGGAACAGTTCCTGAAATTCTATACAGACGCAGATCATTCAGATTGGGTTTCTCACCTTCATATGGCACAATTTAGTTACAACAACACTTTGCATTTTTTAATCAGTTGTTCCCCTTTTTTCGCCAACCATGGCTTTAACCCCGCCTTTAACATAAAGCCCAGCTGTGGATCTAAGGTTGTTACGGTGGTGGACTTTGCCAAGACTATCAAGAAGGTCCACCAGGGGGTTTCCACAAGTTTGGAGGCGGCAATGCACGTATACAAGGAGAACGCTGATGGTAAGCGCCAAGTGGGTCCTGAATACAAGGAAGGGTTTTTCGTGATGCTTGATGCTTGTAACATCCCTACCAAGCAGCCATGCAAGAAGCTGGGACCACATAGGATTGGCCCTTACCGCGTTGTTAGAAAGGTGGGCCATGCCACATACCAGCTAGATCTTCCCTCTTCATTTTGGATCTTCTCTGTTCTTCATATGAGCAAATTGATGTTGTTTGAGGGCCCCCACCAGAGACTTCTGAGGCCTATCTCGTGGATGGGGCTCCAGAGTGGGAAGTAGAGGAAATAGTAGCCTCCCGCCATGTTAAAAAGAGACTTGAGTACCTGGTATCTTGGAAGGGTTTTGATGCTGCAGAGAAAAGTTGGGTCCAAGCACGTGACTGTGTGCATGCCCATGATCTGATTGAAGCTTTCCATAAGTGTTTTCCCCAGTCCACTGGATCTCAACCCAAACCAACCGTTGCTGCGATGAAGTAGGCCGCAGTTCACAAGAACCTTTCCCTGGCGCAAGCCACTGGAGGGGGGGTTGAGCTCCGTCAGGAGGAGAGGGTAATGTCATGGTTAAATTACATTATAGTGGGTACCAACCCCAAGGATAAGTCTGGGCGATAGGAGGACCAGAAGGTGAAGCTTCAGGCCCTCCCTAACCTCAGGAACACATAGTAGATCAACGCTGGGTACAGGCCAAATATGCCCAGGTTGGTACAGGTGAGGTGCCTAACATCCAGCCCCTTTTGTCAGCCCAGGCGTTAAAACGGATGAGATATGTAATTAACAAGGATGGTTTGATTCAGTTTCTTGAGGAACGGGGTTTTAAAACCCGTTCCATTTATGAAATTACGCGTCTGGTAGAGTACAACTTCAATCAATTACTTAAGTGAAGTCAGTTTTGGTGTATTCTACCAATTGGGACAGGAGCATTTGCCTATTGGTGTATCGGTGCTTAGGACCACTTTGGCAGACCCCAAATTACCCCAACTATGTTTATATTTGATTTTTTTTGACCAACATTTCTTGTTGGTTGACTTCTCACAGTAAACCTTTCCCGTTTTTGCTGTTTTTACTTATGTTATTTTGAACAATCCTATGCACAGATCTCATTGAGGAGTCTTGCGCTACATTCACCATACCATTTTACATATGATCTGGTTAGCCCCTAGCTCACTGTTGGTTCACCCAGGTTTCCTCCAACTTGGGACGCTTACCCCTTTCCCCTTTGTGCACCACGTCATTTTTGGTGTGGTATTTTTATAATGATCGCACTCTTTCCCTTAAGTTATAATTGCTCTAGCACCCTCTGCTGAGCTCTAGTAACTTTGAACCAATGGCTAGTTTTTATGCGTTGGCTCTGTGAACCGTGCACCACTACTCTGGAAACAGGAGAGTTATAGACACTCTCCTTACATATAGTTTCCTGGAGGGTGGGAGTGAAGCCTGAGATAGCATCCAAGACAATTGTGTGGATAGTCCACATAGCTATTGCAACCACTAAGGCACAAAGGGAAGGTGGTAGAGGGGAAACCATGAACAAAGCGAAGATGTCCTTAGATAGGCTGAATGGCGGTGCCTGATCCTGGCGAAAGAGATGCTGAACCTCACACTATATCGCTTCTGATGGAGGGCACTCTTCCAGGCGGTGAACCAAAGTTCCATACTGGCTACACACAACGCAAGGTGAGTGCCAAGCATTAGAGCGCTCAGAAGTAATATATACCCATCTCAAGCAGCGCCACACATGGTAAGGAATATGCAGCTGCATAATAAGGTGGTGGGCGTACTTCCAAATGGCTTTCTGGGCATTGAGGGAGTAGGGGATGTCCAACATGTCCAGGGAAGTTTAAAGACTTTAACATTTCTTAAATTTTTTCAAAGATAAAGAAAGATATTTTTTTTGCTACACCATTTATTTGAAATATTTTACCAAGTAATTTTGGGAAACCATATTTAATCATAATCCTGAGACATCCAATTTTGGTATATTGAACATGATGTTAATTGCTAATGCTGGGTGTACTTTATTATAGATAACTTAAATCTGTAGAAAAAGGTGAGTTGTGATTGAACGAATATGAAGTTTTAATTTGACTAACAAGATTCTATTAACTTTATAAATAAAATCCTATCATTTTAAGACTAAAAACACCAACATGAAAATCTTAAAGGTACTGTTCTTTACCTTGAAATATGCAGCATAAACTGGTCTCTTCCAACTTTACTCAATTCAAGTTTATAATTCTCAGCCGCCCTTGCTCATTCATTATACCCTTATAAAGGGCAGTATATTTTAAAATAATGTTAGAATTCCTACCACAATTTAGATTATCAATGGCTGAAATTCTACTTGGTGAAATTTTATTATAGTACATAAAGTTAGATTATCAAACCTCACTATACTTATTGGCACAGCGAATAGACAGGGACAAGTGAAAGAACAATCTTTAAAGCTTGTTGGTTTTAAATTTGGTTTTAATAAAAATACAGTAAATAGACAGAACTTTTGGGATGGCAAAAGCTTGCTGACAAGCCTCAGGAAAAATCTTAGGAGTAGGAAACTTCTCTAAAATAAAAAACGAAAAAAGATATAGGGGGACCATCTAGTACTAAAAAAAGATATAGGCTTTATTTGAAGCTTTCAATATTTATAGATAATGGGTTTATTGCGTCAGAAAAGTTCCTTTTTAAAAAAAAATTTATGATCTTGGCAAGCTTATTGGAGTGAAAGAGGATGAGACAACTTCATTTGCGCCTTTGTAGCCTTCTGGAGCCTCCATGATGGTTTCTTTCAAACCATGGTTTTAGGTGATTCCATATTTTCCTCTATTTATATTTTATTTCAGGGAGGTTCAACCTTTATCTTGTTATCAGCAATCAAAATATTGGTATGGAAGCGGGGTTTGACTAAGAAATCATATTTTTTTTGAAGAAGGCTCAAGTCCCTAAATTGCACCCTTAAGGTCCTGTCAGAGGGATACAAAAGCTCTGATTAATAGTGCACTTACTAATTGACAACCAGACTTTTTTGATACTAACAATAGAGTACTCAGAACCACGTTTGTATAGGACCTTATAAGGCTTGTACCAGGAGGTAGTGAGCTTGTTAAGGTTTCCCACAGTATGATGGCGGTATAAAATACTAAAACTCCAGGTTGATATTCTGGCAGGAGGTTCATTTTCAGTTATTTTGGATATTCTTCTTGGTGGTGGTGTGTACCAAAACATCCATGACAAGCGATTGCAATTAAATTACTTCATCTGCTAAAGTTCTTAGATATTTTCAGTAGTTTGAGTTGTAAAAGATACTATTGGTTGTAGTCTGGTTGGTTAAAAGGGCTCTATACCAAAAAGTGCCTCAAATGGGGTTATCTTTTTTACCTAATTATTCTGACCTAATAAGCATATAAACCACTTGGTAGAAAATGGCTCTATCATATCAGGTTGGTATTATCCACTTATTATTAGAATATAAATAGTTGTGCCATCACCCTCTAAACAGCATAATTTGTGGAAGGATTGTAGGGTGCTGATAAAGATTAATGAAAGTTGGATAAATATATAATTTTTAAACGACCTCAGAGGATTAGTTTAGGCTATTAATGGATATTAACACCCTTTGCCTACCATTCTGAATGAAGAGATTTGATATAAAAAATAAGGCGTTTGCCCAGGCAGTGATAATAGTAAAAGCTTACAACCTTAATACATTTAGTAGGTGGTCCACGGCCAATAGCATATATTAAAAGCCATGGACTCATTTAGATAGTAACCTATGATGTCAAAGATTACCATATGATTAGGTCTGAAGTGGAAACTACTTTGTGTTGAAATCTTGAATTAGGTTTAAATGTTGGAGACAAGTGATAAAGACAGATATAAAGTCCTAAATTGAGTTGAGCATTCCATCCTAAAATTATCATGACCTCAACCATTAGTGGGTTTTTTGCATCACCTCTTGTACAGTGATCTTATTTTCCTCCATAAAATCCTTGGTTCAACATGAGGGGAGAACATAGAAGCTATACTTCCAAGCTAGTTTATATAACATATCATTAGTTATCTGAGTATTACTCGTTCTCCACTTGAGATCACTTAAGGATTTTTGGGGTATCTAGTGGTTACAAGTCATATCTACAGAGGAGAACAGATATGATATTCTCTCTAGTAGATAAAACAATCAGGACCATCAATAAGGAGAGGTTGTCAGCAGCTAGGTGTACTGCGTCTGGATGATGGATAATTAAAATTTGTAGTTTGTAATTAAGGTCCCACTGGGCCAAGTGATTATCTGGGTAATTATCTTTTGCAGCCAAAAAGGGGAGATGTGGTCAGTTAATGCCATGAAACGTTTTTATAAATGATAATAGAAATGCTTAATGGAAATTATCACAGCTAAACAACTGCACTTGGTAACTATATTTTTTGGCTTTGAACAGAGTCTTAGAAAATATGTTATAGGATGCACACTTGGTTATTGTTGTGTTATGCCAAAATGGCACCAACGGCAATATTGCTGGTGTCAGTGAAGAGCTTGAAAGGATTATCAAATGCGGGATGCATCATCACAGGACTTTAGTTGGTGTCAGTATTAACGCTTTAAAGTATTTCTGTTCTTATACTCCCACTGGAAAGACGCATTCTTACTGTAATAAATAATCCAAGGATTCAGCCAGCTCAGAAAAATGGGGAATAGATTGGCAATAGTGCAATAGAATACAAAAAACCTGAATTCCTCCCAGACTTCTGGGTGGTAGCATCTTATGCATGGTCGTGACTTTATCTAAAAAAAGTTGGATCTCCTATTATTTTCATTGTGAACTAAAAACACCAATTCTCATTATTAAAATCATACTTAGAGGCTTAATCTTAGAGAAATTGTTCTTTAATGGTCAAAGATTTGTTGCAATTAAATTAGGATCGAAAAGTTTGTAAAAAACGTTGATATCACCTAAATACATAATGATGCAGAACACTTTCAAAACCACTAAAATTCTATACATGGCTTTCTGAGATGTTGCAGGGGCGTCGCATAGCACTGCGGCATCTGAGTAGGCTCAAACAATCCCTCTTTAGTGATGAAAGTGTACTTATCCCAGTCTTTTGGGGCTAGATCTAACTTCCTGTACCCACTGACTAAGTATATCACTGATAATAACTACAAAACGGCCATCATCCAAAGGAAATCACTGGTCATGGGTAAATAGTAGGTGTCTTTTTGTGCTTGAGTTTAATTTACGTAATTCATCACCACTCAATGGGTTCCATCCTTCATTTTCACCAAAAGCCGGGAAGAGGTACAAGGACCATGTGAAGGCTTCAACGGTCTAGTTATTAAAGGTTGCTTCAAACTAACGGCTACTTGTGCTTCTTCATGATTGTATAAAATAAGGCTTAGTACATATGGAAGAGCATCTCCTGTATCTATTTGATGATTTTATATGTCTTTTTACTGTTGTCCATAGGGTCCAGAGGAAAAGATGTCAGATAAATTAGCTAAAAGTTTTTCAACGACCTCTCTTTGCATCATTAAGTTCTGAGCCGATTTATGTTTATTGGTGGCTAAAGTAGGAAGGTCTTCTGGCCAAAATCTGAAAGGTAACAAACTAATGTACGCTATATAACTTATCAACATGCAGCAGCCAAAGATAAACTTTAAGATCTTTTTTACACTTTAATACGAGGTTTGGAGTCAGATTACCTATCAAAAATATGATGGTTTTGAAGTAGGCTGGTTAAAAATGCCTGGGAAAGTCAATATCTCCATGAAGTATGAATAATTTACCCACTAATTTCTATTAGATGTATTAAGAATAGTGTACTTGGATTCAAGTATCTACAATAGCTTGCTCCAGAGCTGGTACTACTACCTAAGATGGGGAAAATAATGGAATTTCTTGTCAAACTTTAACAACAGGAGAGAAGTTTCATAAGCGGCCCTCCTGCTTAGTACTCATTTGATACAAAGCCCAGTCATCTTCCATACATCATATTCTTTTCTTGGGATTGTCTTTCTTGGTGATGGGAGTTTATAAGAGAAGGCACCTTAACCCAGGTAAGTATAGTCAGGATTTAGATAGATGAGTATCTTAAAGGCTCATGTAAAATTTGAGTTTATAAAAGTCATAGCTTTGTATTTCAAGAACCACATCAGGGGCCCTTTAAAGGTAGCTTGCCAAACCAAATGGGAAAAGTTGAATAAGCGTTGAGTGTCCTGGTGAAATGTGGCTTAGAGGTTTATACTTGTTAAAATGCTAAAGCTTTGTTGATATTTGACTTGACTAACCTGCTTGAATGACATAGTATTCACTGGAAAGCTGGTGTTAACTATCACTTGGCTTTTAGCTTTAACACATGAACCTCTTCTTTGTTTGACTGAGTCCCTAAATTGCAGTTGTAAGATAAAGAAAAAAGTTGGAGCGGCACAGAGAGAACAAGAGTAATCAAAATCTCAGTCTTTATTTTCATTTGACATATTAGCAAAATTCTTAGTAGAGGGGCAGAAGATGCACTAGCCTGAGAGGGAGTTGGTTGAGGCGTAATATGGTTGTCAGCATGGAGAACCTCCCACTTTTTGTTGGCAAGGGACTTTCCCTCCTCATCAGCGACTCTCTTGTAGCATTCCTTGACTACATGACAACATCTTCCACAGTTAGTATATTGTGATTTCTTCTTATTATCCTCCTCTTCTCAATAGTATTGACCTAAAGGTGTCAATTTTGAGAAGCTGGGTTTAGGAGCTTCATATAGTAGACTGGCGGGAATCTCAACCATAGCCTCCTTGATGTCCAGAATGCTTGTAAAGTTTTTTTAACGGCGCCAATATGTAATATAAGTTCATGCGAGATGTCAAGGCTGATATGACACATCTAATAGCATCAAGGGAGATGCGTTATCAGTCCATCAGGGTTTGTGCCTCTTAGTTAAATTAAAAAAACACATTTGACTCTCATGTATGTTGCAAACACCCATGAAGGCTTGCTTATTGGAGGATAGGGTCTGATTGCTACCAAACTCCTTTATCAATGAAGTCTTAACCTGGTTACAGGGTTAGCTGTTCTTCAAATGATTAACAATAATTTGTTGGGCGATTCAACTCAGGGTGGGAAGTTGATTAAGTTTTTGGTGATTAGTAGCATCTTCCATGGCATTTTATAGACATTTAGGAAGGAGGCGATACTATAGCCCCAGGAACTTACTGTTCCATTAATGAGGGATTAATGTTGGTAGAAACAGGAGTAGGAAAGTCATTTTCTGTCGCTGTAGGGGGAGTTTAAATCAAAGGCACAAAATCATTGTTAAGTAGGTTAAATATGATGCATCCTAGATAAAAAATAATTCATATCTTTTTATAGCACTGTCCACTAATTTATTATTATGGTAGAATTGGCCTTTTGCCCAAATTGCCCCTTTAGCTCCTGTAAGTCCAGCTCCTGAGATTCTCAAACGCCTTAGTAGAAAGTTGTTCCGCCTTTGTTTAGTTTGACTTGGCTGGTAAGTTATATACGCTGTCCAACAATGTAGTTTGATTATACTATACAGTTGGGGGAAACCAGACATTCAAGAGCCCACTTGCTATAGCTTTAAGGGTATAGTTAAGGTCAAAGGGCTAGTCCTTAAGATTCACACCACAGCGGTTAGTAAAGCTGCAACCTGGTTTCCTAGTCGAGAAAATTGATCTTGGATGGCACTAAATAAATATCAGGCTAACCATTTTCTCATTCTAATACAATAGGTCTGGGAGTGCCAAGAGGGCCTGTGGTCCCAGGTGGCCCTACTTGTCTTAAAAACTTGGAGGCTCAGTCAATCCAGGAGACCCAGGAGGGCCAATGTCCCTGGTTGGCCCCAGTGGCCCATTATTCCTGGGGGCCCAGGAAGCCCACATACCCCTGAAGTCCATTAATTCTAGTGGGCCCTCATGGCCAGTGGGCCCTTGGTAGCAAGGCGGCCTTTTCAGGGCCAACAGGTCCTTGTTCTCCCGGGCATGCTTGTTACAAGATTCTTCAAATTGTATAAACATCATCTCTAATATTCTACAGGTTAGAAATTTTATCCTAGAGTGTCACAAAAGTCTGTCTGACCTGAAGATAAGTTTCATATAATGCGGCGTTCACCTGAGCTGTAATTTGATATTAGAAATATGTTGGCTTTCTCAACCAGTAAGGCCATCTGGAAATGGATTGTGTTGATTAACGATGACTTTTCAAAGTAGAATTTGGTTTTCATGCACAAAGGAGGAAAAATATTGGTAAAAATTGTATGCAATAAAAAGGGACTGGATCACTCTCATTTGTCTCAGTACATCTTTATGGGTAAACACCAAAATATGCATAATGTTAAGTTATAGGGTGTATAAAGTTTCGAAGGAACCTTTCTGCTCTTAACCACCACTTTTAGTGGCAGGTAGATAACGATAAAAGTATATTGGCTACACTATAGTTGAGGGAACATATATTTCTTACTTGAATGAACCGTCCGTCAGTGGACAAGTATACCATTGAGCAGCTGTTATATGTTTGGGATAAGGTTGAAGATTATAATATGATTCCTACTTTAGTTCACAAAGGGAACTTCTCCTCTGTTCCAAACTCAAGTATAGCAGGTAGATGGATATCTACTTTAAAATGAGCATTGCTGATACCACATGTAGTGCAATATACCCCATTATCTTAGAGGTTTCTTGCTCTGGATTAATGTCCATCTTCTTGTACATCCTCACTCTTTAGTGGAAACATGGAAAAACTGGCAGGAAGCACCAGTTTTCTGTTGGCACTGTGGGTAGACAGGACTGAGTTAAGTAACAGTCTTCAAAGCTGCTCAGAGTTATACGCAGTTATTTTAAAAAGGTACACTAAGGCATCATTCCTATTAGGAAGTCCGACTCTTTCTGAATAACCTTAGTTAAAGTCTTAAGAATAGAAATATTATACAAACTAGATAATTGAAAAGAATGTATACTTTATGAAGCTTTATTTTTTTAGAGAAATAAGGTTTATTGCTTCCAGAATGTTCTTTTTTAAACTATTGACCAGGATCTCTATGAGATTCTGAGAATGAAGGAGTATGAGACGACTTCTCTTGTGCCATTGTTTTTCCAGAACCTACATGATGGTCTTTTTGAAACCAGAACCTTAGGTTATCCCAAATCTCTCCGCCCTTTATCCTTCATCTGGGGATGGTGCCTCCAGGAAATTGCTTCTGCAATCAAAATATTGGTAGGAAGATGGGATTTGACTTTGCCAATATTCAATTTATCTTCATCTGAGGTTTGATTCTAATAATACTATAGATTTCTTATAAAGATAAATATTATCATTTCCTTAAACCTGTCAAATAGACATGAACTGTCTTTAAGTTAAAAAGCTGATGTTATACTTATAATCAATATTGGTACATTTTAATTGCATTTAATTACAATAGATAATCTTTAATAAAAAGGCTGTTAAGATTTATGCAAAGTATAAAGCTAACTCATTAAAAATACAATTGTTGCTAATAATCAATTTGAAGTGATGTATAGAGCATAAATTGAAAGTTTTTAGTTTAATATAATATAAATATCAGCTTGTACAAAGGTGACAAAGATCATAGCACATTTATAGTAAATTACTTGACTTGCAAAAGAAAACTTATAGGGCTTTTACCCATAAAGAAAATTATAAATTGAATATGCTTTAAAGTTCTTAATATCAACCTTGATCATATTTATGTAGCCACATTAAACAACGTAGTTACTAAGACTATAAATCAGATTAAAAAATCAAAGTACACTTTTTTACTTGCTTTTTTTGAAAGATAGCACCTGTTACTAAATATAAGAAAACAGATAACAAAGCTTCATAATATTATTAGGCTATTCTCAGAAGGCACTAAGACAGGGTAGTTGTAAGTCTTGGGGAACGTCCTTTGGCTCTCAATTGGGCCATCTTCCCATTCCTGAATAAAAGGACACTGAAGAGGATGGTGGTACCCCTCATCACTCAGGGCGACCTCGCTCACATAGTAGATGAGCGATGGGTAACAGCTCGTCCACTTCAGATCCCACCCCAGTACCAACACTTACCATGTCAGAACTGTTGCAGGAAATTTAGCAAAATCTGTGCCAAGTTTATCAATTTGAAATTGGTCAGATCTAATTTGGTTAGAAATCTGGCTGATGCACAAAAATCAAATGGTTGTAAAAGCACAAAGGATGAGATATTGGCTGGATCGCCTAATGGTTCCAATTTAATCTCCAGACCAGTTGAACAAATATTGGGCACTATTGATGTAAGTTCAAAGCCCTCAAATAATAATTCAGGCGCTGCGCCCGATGTGCTGCCTTTGACTGAATGAACAGTTAAATGACCGAGCGTGGGCGGGTTGGCCATCCTGAACCTGTTCCCAACCAAATGGACCCATCCCTATAAGGGATGGCCTTGAAAAATTCCCATCACCCGTCAGGCCAAATGCCATCATGCTAATTATCAGAAACATAGTCAAGCCCTGGTTCAGATGTTTGAGGTTGAACTGATAGAGACTCAGCCCACCGCCAAATTTTGTGATGTCAGTTACCAAAGAATAAACCCCCCATTCCCAAACAATGCGCCAGTCAGGTCAAATTTGCTGGGTCCTGACCCCATCCTGTCAATACCCAATCAACCACTATTTAATCAGTTGCATGGCACTAAAAAATTGTTGATTAATTTTCTTACTTTCGTTTCCCAATAAAATTTTGCCAAAAAGAAATTTCAAATTTTTTTTATTATTTTCCATCTTGACCGCATCCCAGATGGCAATTTCCTGGTGGTCCGTCACCCCACACTCTGGGTGGGCTTTACCAATTCTTTTGGTCACCATGGCTCCCTCTATTGCTGATTGGGCCCAGCAAGTCTGATACTTTTGGTCCTACAACCCCGCTTTTGTTAATTTCCTATATCAATACATAGGGATCTTATGGCCCTATGTACAACAATGGAAAGAGAGAATCCATCTCTATATCCCCCTGATGAGTTGGCTGCTCAAGCCAAGAGCCTCGTTGAGACTATCCCAGCAATCCCACCACATGCAGTGGGAACCACTGAGTTGGGAATGGGTTCAGTGTGGTTTGCCGTTGGGATACTCCTTACCCTGTTGTTACATCACCACTTCGTGGTATCACATTTCCTGGCTCCATATCAAGTCGTACAGTCAGCAATGCCCTTAGCATTCTGGCTTACTTTTTGGGTGCTCACGCATCCTGACTGGCAGGCCAGTAAAAACTCCTTCTGCCGTTTCCATGACATAAATTAACCAACCATTACTTCCAGCCACTTCCGTTTTGGTTTTCAAATTGAGTGCTGCAGTGGTCACCCTTTACCAGATGAACGTACAATCAGTTGTGTGTTGTTTGCTGTTCGTTTGGTCACTTTCTGACTTTGGGAGAAGCATCCAATCTATTTTGGGAAACTTTCTTCAAGCCACCCAAGAGGTGCAGACTGCATCTTCTCATACTTCCTCTGCCCCAGGAAAAGGATCAAGTATCCCCTCCCAAGAGATCGCCAATCAGGTTCTCGACGCCCTCACTAAAGTATAAATGAGGATGTCAATTGCACTCAGTAATGCTTCGGTGATATTTCATGCCCAACAAAGTCTCGCGTTGTTGGACGCCGTGGATGGAGATGCCTGCCGTTGGGTGAGAAGTCTTTTACGTTCTTTCTCACAAAAAGAAGACCCCATACACCTGCTGGCTGCTGTATCGGCTGCCTTAAAACCCCATGTGTCCCAATCAGACCACTTAATCAGACTATTCCTAAACATGGCTGAAGCCCCTAGCTTGGCTTCTCTGATTTCCACCTTTCATGAGCTGGCTTCCGCGTCAGACCTATCTACCAATATGCTTCAAGCATTCTTTAGAGCAAGTTTGAATTCAGTTTCCACTCACCACGTGGCCTGGTCTACCATCCAGGAATTAGTATATCAGATATGTGCCACCGCAACTACTATCAAAGCGTTACCTCACCACGTTTCCCCACATCAGAAGGGGAACTTTATGATAGGATTTCCTAACAAAGACGTAGATGATGCGCCTGACGCCAGAGTAGCTGTTGAAGTGGGTCCCAACCCTGCCATAACCCCCAAGTCCAAATTGTCATTTCTGGAGTCAACTATGAATGATTCTGTTCAAGCCTAGATGGAAGAAATGATTTCTCCCGCACTTGTACTCCCAATTTTCGCCCCAGCTAAAAACCCTGACCCTAGGTCTGACATACCCGTTATCTCTTCAGTCATTCTTGAGTCAGTCAAATCTCCAAATAAACAGAATTCAACTTACTTCCTTGTCCCTATGAGAATCAGTATCAGTCTGCATCATGTCTCCTTCGAAGCTCTGATGGATACCGGAGCAGCAGGGAACTTCATGAGTGTCAAGTTGGCACAGCAATTAAAATTGGAAATGGATGTGGGCGCCTCAGTAATGGTGGCCTCATCTGCTTACCAGTCTTCATATGTCATTTTCCAGCTGTTACACTTCTCAATCCACCAATATAACTTCTGCAATAATTTTTCAGCCATGCTGAACCTGGTATTCCTGGTGATCTTGGGTGTGGGATGGTGGCGTCGACAACATGTGAAGATTCATTTAGAGTCAAATACATTGTCATTTACCAATGATGACTCAGAGGGAGAGTTCCCTTTGATCAACACCCTCAAAAAATACAAGGAACCAGCTCTATCACTACCTTAGTTACTTCCATGGGCATTCTGACCAATTTTCCTGAAAGCTTAATGCAATACTAGGGAATCTTTGACATGGAAAAAGCGGACTGTCTGCCAAAAAATCCAGGTATGATTGTGGATTTCAAACAACCGTGGAATTGTTGAACATCAACTGCCCGTTGTATCCTCATGCAGCGGAGGAAAAGGTCGCACTCAATACCTGATTGGACGATATGTTAAAAAAAGGCTGGTTGTTCAAAGAAACCTCTCCCGTCGCCTCCCCTATTGTATTTTCAAGAAAATCAGATGGATCACTCTGTCCTTGCATAGATTACGGTCACCTGAACAAAATATCAGTTACAGATCCCTACCCATTGCCTTTAGAGCAGACAATCAGTCAGGTGATTTCCAAATCCCGTGTTTTTTTTGCAAAACTGGATCTGGTGAACGCTTTCAATCAAATTTGGGTGATGGAAGGCCAGGAATGGTTGACCGCAATTCAGATGGGGCGAGGCATTTTTCAATTTCATGTAATGCCCAATGGGTTGAAAAATGCTCCTGCTACGTTTCAACGAATGATTGACAACACATTAGGGGATCTCCAGTTCTCTTGTGCTATTGCATACATTGATGATATCCTTGTCCATTCCCCAACCCCTGAATAACATGCTATCAACTTGGAAGCGGTGATGTCCGCTCTGCATAAAGCAAGGTTGTTCCTCAAAGCTTACAAGTGCGAGTTTTATAAGGAAGAGGTTACATTTCTTAGAAACCTAGTTCTCAAAGAAGGTGTCGCTATCCCTCCCAACAAATTAGATGTGATCCAAGAATGGCCAACTCTGACTACACAGAAGAAACTTCAGGGTTTCTTGGGAACTATCAATTTTTTAAAAAAATTTCCCCGCACTTTCTCAGTTGGCCGCTCCACTCAATCCCCTCACTGGGAAAAATGTACCATTTTGTTGGACCCCCAAATGCCAGCAGGCTTTCGAATTAAACAAAGAGGTGTTCATGTCTCCTACCATTTTGAAACATGCTGATCCCACCAAACCGTATATTGTCGCATGTGATGCTTTGGCAGTAGTGGTGGGTGTGGTACTACTTCAGGACCACGATGGTCTTGAACATCCGGTCACTTATTTTTCCTAACAATCACTACTATGGAGCAGTCTTAGGCCATTTATGACAAGGAACTGGCGGCTGTTGCATGGGCTATAACTCATTGGCAATACCTGTTACAGGGTGCCCATCATGAGCTAATGGTTTGCACGGATCACCAGGCTTTTTTGTATTTCTGCAAACCTCAAAAATTGCACATCAGCAGGCCCAAACCTATCGGGGCCTGTGCAGTTTTAACTATAAATATGAATTTTTCAAAGGTGCGCTCAATGTCCTCCCCGATTTCTTAAGCCATAGCCCTGCTCACTGTCCCTGGAATCTGAGGAAGTGGAACTCATTACCATGATCCCTGCCATTCAGAATCTGTTGATCGTTCCTTCCATTGTTTCCTCCTCCATGTTGTCTCCTGATGAACCGTTATTGGCCCAAATGTTGGCCGCTCAAATGGCCTGCCCCAAGGGCGTGGAGTTTGTCAAGCAGTTGACACACTCGAGTCCCAAACACTCCCTATATTCCTTAGAAGAGGGGCTCATTTACTTCCGTTCTTGTGTGTGGGTTTCCCCCCCTTCGCCCAAAAGTATTTCGCGCACACCATGATCCTCCCACAGGTGGACACCCCAGTAACAAGAAATGAATCAATCTGATCAAGCGAACCTTCAATTGGGAAGGACTGACCAAAGAGGCTCCAGCTTGGATTGCTGATTGTGTTACTTGCACTAGGGCCAAGTTGGATCGCTCCAACAAGAATGGCCTCCTACACCCTTTACAGCAGGCGGAAGGTCCGTGGACCTCAGTATCCATAGATTTTATTGTCAATCTCCCCTGTTCTATTGGGTTCTCAGCGAGAATGGTGGTGGTAGATTGTTTTACAAAATTTTCCCTTTTTATCCCTTGCACTTCTGCAATTACGTCAGAAGAAACTGCCTGTTCTTTTGTACAACATGTGTTTTCAGTGTTTGGTCTTCCCCAGGAAATTGTTAGTGACTGGGGTACTCAGTTTACTGCACGCTTCTGGAATGAACTCCTATCAATCCTGAAGATAACCTCCTGTCAATCTACGGCGTATCACCCTCAGTCTGATGGTCAGACCAAGTGGGTTAATCAAGTCCTTGAACAGTACCTGCGTTGCTATGCCACAGCAGTGCAGGATACTTGGTCTGGTGACTCGCCTCTCGCTCAATTTGCATACAATAATGGGATCCACGCATCCACGGGGTTTCACCATATGAAGCAACGTTGGGCTATAACCCATCATTTTTCAATAGGAGCATGCTTGCAACCTGAAGTTCAAGCTGTCACAGATCATGCTACCCATATTCATTCAACTCAAGCCTTGGTACAGGAACATCTCACCAAAGCCATCAATGACTATAAGTGATTCGCAGACCATAAGCGCCTCCTGGGTCATAAAATATATGGTGGATTCTTATGTCATGCTTGATACCTGTCATTTGCGAATTCAAACCCCTTCCTGCAAGTTCGCCAGTAAGCGTTCAGGTCCTCACTTAGTGAGAAAGTATTGGGTAATGGGGCGTTCCACCTGAAGCTTCCCGCGCATTGGAAGCAGCACCCAGTCTTCCATGTTTCCTAATTGTCGCCCTTCAAGGGTGCAATCCCCATGGACCTGAAACCAATCATCGTCAATAGCGAGGAAGAGGCTGAGGTAGAGGCTATCTTGGCATCTCGCAAGTTGTGGGTTCAGTTCAATATCTCGTGGCTTGGAAAGGATACCTGGCCTATGAGAATAGTTGGGTCAAGGCGCGCGATTGCGCGAATTGCATGGCCCTGGTTGAAGCCTTCCACGCATCCCACCTGGAGGCTCCCCGTCCCCCTTAGAAAATTGCAATGATTATGGCTATCAATCTACCTAAAGCACACAAGAATGTGTCTCTGGCACAATTTCCCGGTGGGGGTGCCATTCCTTTGGAAAAAGGAAAGGGTAATGTAAGTCTTGGGGAACGTCCTTTGGCTCTCAATTGGGCCATCTTACCATTCCCAAATAAAAAGATACTGAAGAGGATGGCGGTACCCCTCATCACTCAGGGCGACCTCGCTCACATAGTAGATGAGCGATGGGTAACAGCTTGTCCACTTTGGATCCTACCCCAATACCCACACTTACCTCAGCAGAACTGTTGCGGGGAATTAGCAATTTCTGTGCCAAGTTTATCAATTTGAAATCGGTCAGATCTAATTTGGTCAGCAATCTGGCTGATGCGCAAAATTGGAATGGCTGTAAAAGCATGAAGGATGAGATATTGGCTGGATCGCCTGACAGTTCCAATTCAATCTATAGACCAGTTGAACAGATATTGGGCACTATTGATGTAGGTTCGTAGCCCTCAAATAGTAATTCAGGCGCTGCGCCTGATGTGCTACCTTTGACCAAACGAATGGTTAAATGACCAAGTGCA
Organism: Massospora cicadina; assembly: GCA_022478985.1. NCBI lineage: Eukaryota > Fungi > Entomophthoromycota > Entomophthoromycetes > Entomophthorales > Entomophthoraceae > Massospora > Massospora cicadina. Next base: position 36,038 of record JAKSZP010013614.1, on the reverse strand, counting down.
GGCGGGTTGGCCGTCCCAAACCTGTTCCCAACCAAATGGACCTGTCCCTATAAGGGATGGCCTTGGGGGATTCCCATCACCCGTCGGGCTAAACACTGTCATGATAATCGTCAGAAACATAGTCAAGCCCTGGTTTGGACGTTTGAGGTCGAACTGACAGCGACTCAGCCCACTGCCAAATTTTGTGATTTCAGTTCCCAAAGAATAAACCCCCCATTCCCAAACAATGCGCCAGTCAAGTCGAATTTGCCAGGTCCTGACCCCATCCTGTCACTACCCAGTCAACCACTATTTAATCAGTTGCATGGCACTGAGAAAATTTTTTGGTCAACTTTTCTTCTTTTATCTTACCAATAAAACCCTTTCCCAATTTCAGTTTTTATATTGGCAAACTTACCTTTTCCACTGGTATATTAACAACTCTTGGGGTTTATGGCCATGTTCATCTGGTATATTGCTAGGTGTCTATATGCGATTATGGCTCATGCAAATTTATTGGTGGAACTCCATTATAGTTCCATAACTATCATACCAGCAGCAATGCCACTGGTATCAGGTTTGCCATTTGGGTGTTTTAGCACTCAGGCTGGCAAGCTGGTCTAAAAATAACCTGCTTTTGCCTTACAGAAGGTGGCAGTAGCTTTGGTGGTCTGTATATTAAGAGCAACCTCCTCAACCTATTTGATGAAGTGATCATTATTAACCAGGATATAGTGATTACTGCTGGTAGTCTGAGGTAGCGGACCTACCATGCCCAATCTTATTGTATAAAATGGTTGTCAAGGCGTGGTGGGTTAGTATTGATACATAATTTGTAGCTGGATTGCTTCTTGAAGGTTAGTTAGGCATCCAGCATTTCAAATATTAGAATCCATGATTCCTCCCAGTAGTAACTATCCTTAACCCACTTGTAAGTTTTGCGCACTCCACTGTGTCCCATAATAGAATGGACCTCCATGATTATGGGAACTCGCTTGTAAGGTTAGAGTTAGGGCAACCAATTTACCCCTAATTTCTTATACAACATCCCGATTTGCACCTTGGTATTGCAGGAGTGTTGAGCTAATGTTTTCCAGACGGGATCATCCTCATCTTCACAGGCGTCAGAGGTCATAAGGAGGTCGTGCATCCTCTCAGCCATAATATTATCCAGGTGAAGGATAGGCAGCTTAGTCAAACCATCAACGTTCATATGGCGGGTTTCAGCTCAGTGCTCAATCTTCATATTGTAGAGTTGAAGCTTTAAGGCCCTGCGATCCAACCACCCACTAGGATCCTTCATATTTTGTAACTACTTCATGGAGGCGTGGTCACTGACCATTTTGAAGATAGTTCCATATAAAGAAGGGCGGTAATATTTTACAGCCAGCAGGACCGCAAGGCACTCCTTTTCAGTGACGTTATAATTGCGTTTAACCTTGGATAACGTCTTTCTGAAAAAAGAGACGTAATGATTCACGCCATTATCATCCAATTGAGCCAGAATGGCTCCAACAACGTAGTCATAGGCATTAGTGAACATAAGGAATGGTTTACTGTAATCAGGATGGCTTAGGATAGAGCGATTTTGCAACAATTGATTTAGTATCTCAAAGACGGCCTTTTGTTTAGCTCCCCAATGAATTGGGACGTTCTTAGCCAATAGCCATACAAGAGGCTCACTCAGCTGGGAGAACTTATGGAGATAGATAAGTGGTAATACCCCATCATACACACGTTTATCTGGATTTCACGCAGGGTTTTTGGGCGCTGGCATCTTGGATAGTCTTTGACCTTATCTTATAGAAAATGAACTACAGGAGGAGTTGGCGTACCCAAGTAAATCCAGATTCTTCTGGAAGACTTACACTTGGAGGGCTTTAGTTTGATGTTAAATGCCCGCAAGCGTTGAAATATCTCCTTTAGGTGTATTATGCTCGTTGAGCGTCTTGGAGAAGACTATTATGTCATTGAGGAAGACTTCACACAGAACATCTTAAGATCCTGGAGAATGGGATCTTTTGCCCGCTAAAAAAGTAGCAGGCGCATTACACAACCCCTGAGTTAGATGAGTGGTTTGGGATAAACCCTCACTGAAGATAAGGGCTCACATCTCCTTATCCTGTGGAGAAAGGTTAATATGCCAGTACATGCTAGCCAAGTCCATGGCGGAGAAGAATTTAGAGCCAGATAGTTGGGCTAGGGCGTCGTCAATGCTGGGGATAGGGTAACTGTCCTTCTTTGTGAGGTTGCTCAGTTTGTTATAGTCCATAACTACCTGATGACCTCCATTTTTCTTTTTTATTATTAGGAGCGGGGTCGACCAAGGGCTTTTGGAATGCACCAACAACCCAGCGTCCAGCAGCTATTTGAGCTCCTTCCGCATCTGTAGCTCCTTGACTTTGGATTTACAATAGGGTTTAGATCAAATATGACGAGCATCCCCAATGTCAATGGTATGCGTCCAATACTTCATGTGCCCATAATCAGTATCAGAGTTAAAGAATATACCGCTATAGGAATCCAGTAAGGTGTGGACCTTGTCAAGCTCAGTGGGGGTTAGTTCATCAGAAATATGAATTGTAGGAAGAGTGAATAGCAATTGGTCTTTGGGTAATCCCATATCAGCCATAGACCCAATATAGTGAACTTGTTTAATAACCTCAATTGGGACCAGCAGGCCTCTTCCTATCTCCAGATGCTTCTTGACAACCATTTTATCCCTGGTGAGATTTCCCAATAGAAGATTGATTGGTCGTTGATAATCTGGGTCTAGCATAGCTGGTAAGACTCTAGGCTCAAGAAGGCTAACTCCAACAATGCTGATTAGGTGTAATAGACAGTTGTGGGGGATTTAGATGGTAATCTTATTGTCAACTACCCTTTGTTAAACCGCCTTGATTAATACCTCTAAAAACGCATAGAAAGAGACAACCTCTAGAGAAACCACTTATGGAGGCAACATTTTTGTATATTTTACCAAATGTGGTGTAGAGCAGGGATAAGGAAGAGGAAGGATATTCCACTGTGCAAGCGTATTTCGTTTTGTTAAGCTTATTTTTTTGGTAGAATCAGGGAGACTTCATAGTTAAGCGGGGTGAGATAATCCTGCTTCAAGTTATAAATATCTTTGTAGCTCAGCATAAACTTTGTACTAATGAACATATCATAGGTATTGTTAGCTAAGGCCACTGCGGAGGCCAACAAAATGAGTTTTTTAAGTTGGGTGGGCAAAGAAGAGTATGACCCAATATCACATTTGTTGGAGGGACCAGCAGTACCAAATTCTTGGGCGTATTTGAGGTCTGGGGCCAGTTTAATCTTTTTTATAAGTTTTGAGGAACAACATTCACCGGGAATCCAGTGTCAAAATTAGCTATGACCCGTACTCCATTAATGACAACCTCCTCTTTTGTTAAGGTTCCACCCAAATTGTGGAAAAGATCTAGGACCTCCTTTAGCTGAAGAGTGGAAGCTAGTATTTTGGCAGTCTCAGGGTATTTCTCCTGGATAGACTGCAGGGTGCGCACACTCTGGGTAGATTGGATAGCAAGGCAATCATCTAGTGGGCGTTACTAGAAGTTTTAATAATCTCCAGACCCCTCAGCACTTGATGATGATAAATTCTGTGGGGTATCCTAGCCATATCCACTATCTCCAGGTTTAATCAGTCGGGTAACTCCACTTCACCAGGGGCTCCTAAAACATAATGACCCACGTCTTCACAACCCCTTGAGATTTGTCATTGGAGGGGTTATCAATGCATATTAGGGATCCCATAGGGTGTGAGGTAGGTTCAGGGCTTCCTTTATGGCGGGATAGGTCCTGGAGTTGCTCCTCCACCATATTACCTTTTGGGAGAGGCGTTGAAATTATCAAGGCTCGCTTTTCGACCTTCCATTTATGGGTTTGTGCTGCCTCATGGCTACAGGTTTCAGATTAAATTTTGCTGGAGGAGATAGCGTCGTGAAGGTGGATGCTTCAACTAAGCCAGCTTTGGGTTTCTCAGCGGCTGTGAGCCTTGGGAAAAAGGTAGTTTGGATTTAGCAACCTGATCCTTGAACTCATTGTTGGCGGGGGTGAATGTCATCCAAGTGAGAGGTGTATAGGCTTAACAGCAGGCTTTGGGACTACTTGAAATAGGCTTATTTGAGAGCAATAGATGATCATGGTGGCTAGGTGGAGGCAGATAGTGCTGCCCCATTGACGATGGCACTCAAACTTACTAGCTTGAGAACCTCAGGTTGGCTGTGCGGAGGAAGATCAGGTTTGAGCTGCACCGCAGGTGCTGGGCTCAGAGTAGTAACCAGCATAGGGGGGCCCATAGATAAATCTAGCCTCCCTTGGCGGGGCTACGGTTGAGTATTCCTCAATGATCAGAACCTGGGGTTTGGCCCAACGTCTGAAGTAGCTTTAGCGTTATAAATATCTGCAACCTCCAGTAGAGCCTCCTTGATTACATGGATAGTTCGGAGGTGAAGTTTAACAGAGATAAGATGATGGGCTATAGTAGAGTGAGAAGCTAAGTTAGCTATAATGGCTGCAAGAGCATCATCAAGAGGTAGCATTTTCGTAAGTAATAGTGGGTGAGCTTCTTTATAGAACTGTTAAACAAATAAAGGAGATCAATTCTCCCTTCTGGATGCTAAGGCATATGAAGGCCGGTTTCCTCTAACATAAGCTTTGGGTTGAACCAAATTCTTCAACAAGGGCTTCCTAAACCTCCGCCCAGGAGCTGAGCACATCCATACTTGGAACCATTATCTCTTGTGCAGGAGACTCAATCAAGGGAGGAGGTACTTAATTTTCTGGTAGTCAGTGGTTTCTTCCATAAAAGATTCATATAAATAGAGGAACGAGGCAATGCTACATTCACCTGAGGCAAACTTGTCTCTCAAAGGGGGTTTGAATAACCTATGGGGCCCTATGAAAGTGGTGCTTTTCAAGCTTTTTGAGCTGAGACAAAGCATTGGCTATCTGTTGTTCTAAAGCGGCTAGCCAAGGTTCAGAAGCAGCGGGGAGGTTGTGATGGTGGCTTAGCCCAGAGCCTACAATTTTAACAAAGGTTTGTGTTGTACTGGATAACCTTTAGTGAACACCATTTGTTGGAATCATGGTATGGTGTATGTTCGCAGGTGCCTTTTAGCCTCTGATTTCAACAAAATTACAGGAGAAGTATTATTTTCAACTGCCAAATAAGAATGTAGAGGGAACGTACACCACTTATATTAGGAATGATAAGACACTAAAAATATACTAAAAGCTGGATTCTTATAAGTTTTTATTAAGTTGCCGTGAGGGGATCAAAAAGTGAACCCTATTGATATCTCGAGGCTTAGTATCTAAATTGCATCAAAGCTCAAAGTAAGTTAGACGTGAAATTTGGTATAATCTAAGAGCATCTAAATTTGGTAATATGGGCTTTCAACCTATCAAAGCTCTCAAGCCTCACCTTGCTTTGACAGAAAAACCAATGGAGGGTCGGTAGCAGGTAGTATATAACCATGAGGCAATGATTTAATATATTTGACCCAAACATTGGTTTGGGAAAATATTTTCCTTTGATGAAACCTCCTCCAAGGCTATAAAAGGGAGCGGTTGTGGAGTAGGATTCTAGAGAAAACTATAAGTGGGCTGGGGAGAAACCTCAGATGGACTCCCCTGATTTTGCAGAATAGTCAGTGTAATCCAACTACCTAAACTCGTGTTATTCATCCAAGAAGTGTTTACAAAAGTACTACCCCAATTTGACGGTTTCACCAAGAATAAGCCAGGGTCTTTTGGCCAATATTATCATTATTTTCATATAAAACACTTTTCTCAAAAACTGGACTTGTAATTGTCCTCTATTAACTTTACTGAGAAACCATTACATACTTGAGGAAAATTTATAATCTAGCCACTTGGGCTGATGATCAGGTTGCAGAATTAGCACAAGATTTAATTGACAGATCAAATCTCATTTTTAACAACTTCTTGGAAGAAAGAGGAGTCACGGAATCTTTATTTTTAATATCAGTAAGACTTCCATTAATGCTTCAGAGTTCATGAGGCTCAACTACAAAGACCAAGAGCAAAATTAAACCTTAACGATTAATTTTGTGACCAGTATTATTGACTGAGTGCCCAAATATGCAATTGAAGGATGATTACACCGAGAAAAGTAACCTTTGGTGCACAATTTTGAGAACCAACGGGCGGAGAATAAAAAAATTTTGGACTCTTTTGATTGGCTAAATTGACAGTTCAATAATTTTAATGATGATGTTACCTCTATCAATGAGTCAAACAATATTCTCCACAGAGAAGTAAACCATTCAAAGAAGTCAATTAAGAAAAAAACAAGTGATTTACATTTTAAAACTACAAACTTAAACGCTGAATGAAGAATTTCGAAACTAAAGTTAAAATTTTATGACCATATTAATTGGGAAAATAAAACCAACAATCAAATCTGAGCATTGAATGGCAGGAGTTTCCAGTGTGCCATAAACAATTTGACAGGAATTACTTCTAAATTTTATGAGGATGAAACTTCAGAAGTATCTTCTGAAACTGACTCTAGGCCACTTCAACTAATTCCTAGCAATATGGTTGCTTTGGCCAACCAGATTTTTTCAAACCATAATGCAGTGCCTCAGCGCCCTGATACGCCTTGCTCAATCCAGCAAAGAAGTAATCATTAGAACCATTAGTGGAAGAACGATATTTAATGATTGTCAAATCTGCCTGCTTTTGACAAGAATGAAAGTGTAGCCACATTTGTTAACCGCTTTGAAATGGCTATGTATGAAGCCATTGGTCACAAAAAAGCGGTAACTATGATCAACTGCTTAGTTATTGGAGCATTGAGCTAATTATGACTCACTTGAATGAAAACCTAACCTACGTCAAAGTCAAAGAGGTCATACTTTATGATTTTTTGGTTCATAACAAATATCAACTAGAAAAATAAAGTACATGTCCATTTGCTTTAAGAGAGACAAAATGATTGATGAATGTTATATTTTATGTTGATACCATTAGGATATGCTGTAAGGGCCGCACAAGTCAAACCTAATGAACAATGGATGGATGATGTGAGAATTAGCAATCATACAAAAAGACCTGAAAATATAATAAAGTATGGAGCAATTGCCCTGACAACGCTTTTATTTATTTAATAAATATAGCGGGTCTTGCTGTTCTGCTATACTTAAAGAAAGATAAACTCTTCTTTCAATCACCCCATCTTGATTTATATCAGTGACTTCAGATAATATTATTCCATTGGCTTAGACTATTCAGTCCCACGTTTTTATTAGTTTGGAATGGTATTCTTAAATCCTCTATCTCCTTAGCTTGAGACGATCTTAATAATTGTTGAATGTCATTGCTTTATTGCCTTATTTTGGAAGCGATTCAATAAAAGATCAAAATAACCGAGTATCACCTTATCTCATGGTGCTCAAATACTCATAAATAATCATCCTAGTTGGCATATTCTCACAAATCTGTCGTAGCTCTTATGTTTTTATCATCCAGTCATATCGGAATTTTGACATTACCCCCCACCCCTTTGACTGAACTATAAGTCTCCTATTGTTTATACACTTAGAGAAACTTTATGTACATGTAATTAACGATTTGACCACTCACTGGGTCTTTGGTGGTGTAGTCACTGACTCCCATTTTCTCCTTTTTTCAAACAGACCATTACAAATGTTGGCCAGCTTGTGTTTCTGCCCAAACTCATACTAGTCGTGGAACAAAACCATCTCACCTTCTTGGAACTGAGCTAACCCACTACACCATACCTAATCAGCAGCCTGATCTTGAACTTTTTGGTTAAGCTGAAGGAGTACGCTTCCATTCTAAACTTGATCAACGTGTCAGCTAAATTAGTCAAGTAATGGTGGGGATCCATTCTGCCAATATTTTCTATGCATGCATAGAGCAATGCTGGATGAAGCAGGGTGTCATCCATATAATAATTGAAAGGAGCTCTTCCCGGTGGTGGAGTGATAGCTAATGTTAAAAGCAAAAATGGCTGTAGACAGGAGGGAACTCCAATCAGAGGGTTTATCAGTTACCAATTTCCAGGGTATCTTCAATGTCCTAATGACCTTGTCAATTATCCTGTTGGACTCAGGGTAGTATGGGGTTGTCAAAGCCCCACAGATGCCCATTAGCTCGTTCAACTTTGGAAGGATGTGCGAGGTGAAGTTGGTTTCATTATCAGTAAGAATAAAATGAGGCCAGCCATGTCGCTGGATACTACATTCCTTTACGAACATGGCCACTGTGATCGCCCCCAAATCCCATATTGGCCACGCTTCAACCTATCTATCATATGGTTGATCACCACCAGAATGTACTTGAACTGGTTAGCTCCCGTTGGCGTAGGGCCAACGACATCAAAAGAAACTGTATGCCAAGCAAAATGTGGTTTCACTAACTGGTATGAAGTCTTCTGATGTAATGGCTTGTCCACTTGGTACTGGTGGCAACAGGAAATTATTTCAAGCTTGTTAAGATTCATGCTTTCCTAGTAGTACCAGGGGTGAAAAAGTTCCATTGTCTTGCGCATGCCGCCATGTCTGACTGAATTATGTGCGCTCATAATAATACCAGGCCATGCTGAGGGTCGCGGAAAGTTTACCTTATAATCGCCAATCTTCTTGTACAGTTCCCCATTACGTTGTAAGGTATTCAATCACATCTCATTTGACACTTTTATCACTTGGGGCAGTTTGTCATCATATTTCCCACTGATCATCTTATTGCACATCACATTGCTGAGATCTGCCATCACAGCAATTGCTGGCAATATAGATAAGCAGTTGAAGTTCTGATGTTTTGCTCCTGGTAGGTAGAAGATCTCAAAGTCATAATCCTGCAGCTTAAGAGCCCATAGGTATAGACGCCCTTCAGGCTCCTTGAGGTTCTGCAACCAGCATAATGATGCATGATCCGTTATAACCTTAAACTTTACCCCATGCAAGTAGACCCTAAATTGCTTATACACGTAGATTACTGCTAAGCACTCTCACTTGATCACAGTATAACTACGTTCATGGCAATTTAGGCTTCACCTTAGTAAGTCATTGGGTGCTCCTCCCCTCCTTGTCTTTTTGAGATAGGACCGCCCCTACAGCAGAAAGAGACGCATCCATCTTAATGTAGAGCTCTTTATTTTTTTTAGTACTAGATGGTCCCAACCCAAGGGGGGATTCATCGATTGTAGAGCTCTTTATTGATGTTTGGATATCTCAGCACTGGCGCACTGATCAGCGCCATCTAAAGTGTGTCAAAGTAGCATTTACGTCATCCCATCCATTTCTAAATTGCATCATTCTTTCACAAATCAAATAGTAGGCCCAAATATAGCTGAAGTTAGGGATAAAACGCCAGTAGTAGCCAACCTTTCCCAAAAATAACAGTACGTTGCACTTACTGGATGGTGTAGTCACTTTCTAAATGGCCTCCACCTTGGCTGGCTTTGGCTTCAGCCCATTAGAGTCTACCACGAACCCAAAAATTCCAACTGATCTTTTGAAGAAGTTACGTTTATGAGGCTTAATTTTGATGTTCATTTCAATGAGTAGGTGGAATACTACTTCTAAATGATCAAGCTACTCAGAAAAGATTTAGGGGAAAACATTAATGTTGTCAAAATATGAGGATACATGACATCTTTATATTGATGAGAATTGTGTCCATGACTCGTTGAAATGTAGCCAGGGCATTACATAGCCCTTGAGGCATACAGTCAGTTGGAAAAGCACTTTAAATGTGATTATGGCGCACTTCTCCTGTTCTGCCATGGGCAACTAGCTTTGATAGTAACCTGATATCTAATCCATTACTAAGAAATAGCAAGCTCCTTCTAAATTATCTAAGGCATTGTCAATCTGAGGCAAGGGATGTGAGCCCTTCTTTGTAATACTGTTGAGCTTCAAGTAATCTATTACCAACTGGTTGGTACCATCCTTCTTTTTTTTACAATAAGAATGGGTAAAGCCCACGGACTCTTGGATGGCTCAAACATCTCTTACTCCAACAGCTTATCAATTTTCTTGGTGACAATGTTTTCAGCTGCCCTCAAGAAGCAGATTGGCCGAGATCTGATAGGTGGTGAAAACCAGTGTTCAATTTATAGACCACCATCAAGCACACCCTATATCATGGTCATCAATGGCAAAAAAATCCCTTTTACTTTTTGTTGGATTTTAGGGTAGGATCAAGCTTGCTGGTGCGTAAATCCTAAACTCCAACAAACAGGGGGTCAAAAACCACTTAAATTAGTTAAAATAAATGGGAACTAAAAACCAAAAAACTAAAAAGTTATAAGTTTTTATAGTTTATTCCAATTCTGCTGGGGTAAGAGAAAAACGAACCCACTCAATATCTAACCAGTCATATTTAAACTGTATCAAGGGTTAAAAGATATTCAGTGATAAGTTTGGAATGGCTTTGTACAACTAAAATAAATAAATATTCGAATTCAGCCTATTGAAGCTCAGAAAACTCGCTTCACTTTGGCTGAACAACAGATGGGAATTAATTTTTGACAATATGTACCAGTGGGGTAACAATATATTAAGTTTCAGCCAATCCACTTTAGAAAATTTTATTGCACTTTGGGGTACCCCTGCTAAGATTATAAAAAGGGTGGTCCCCACGTAGGTACTTGAATTAACCTAGTTGTAGCTGGGGAGTAGCATCCAATTGACACCCCAGGGTTCGCCGCGTGGTCAGAGTGATCTGACTGCTTGATCTCATATTAATTACTCATGAAGTATTCGAAATTGTGTTGCCCCAATTTTCAGGGTTCCACTGAGAATCAGCCAGGGTCTTTTGGCTGATAAAATCATTCACATTTTTTAAATCACCCTTATTATTATCAAGAACTTGTAAATGTCTCACATTATCCCATTTGTGCCCCTTTTGACCCAAAACATTCTTTTCTTGGAGACAAGAGGCAAATGTCTGACACTTCTTAATAAAACTATCTCTTGGTCTTTTTGTTATTCTGATAACCCTATTAAATTCTCCTTTGGTACCACTGTCATTACGCCAGGCTGCAACTCAACAGTTAGACAAAATCTATCCAATGACTTGAACTCATGAACCTGAAGGACCTCCTCAACTGGGTTCAAGTGTAAATATGTCACTATTTGGTGTCAGCAGATTTGTATTGTTTTATTCCAGATATTCACTAACAAAACCTTGATCTCACCATGTCCTGGGAGTATGATCCCTGGAGATAAATGAGGCTCAAGCTGCATTTGCTAATAGGGCCAATGACCTCCCATAAAGCCCATATGGCACTTCCACCTCTAACTAAGTGTTCACTATGACTTAGTATTTGGAAGGAATAGATATTGGCCCAGCAGCTCGTAGAGGTAGCCCTTGATATTTGTATATCTGCTTGGGAAGGGGCTGAGTCTTGCTTTCTAGTCAATGATAGTGAACTGGAATCATCCCGCCACTATATGCAAGACTGGCATGGCCCATGTGCACTGGATCCTTCAGCACTCATCTAGAGGTAAAGTAAATTAGGATCCGCTGCAACAGAATTTAAAAGGTCTCCTCCATCATATTAATGACAGCCCAAAAAATGGCGCAGGAAAGCAGTCCCAATTAACATGTTGTAGTTTTTGTTTGGCAGCACAAATGCCTGGGCTACAATGACAATGGACACAAAGTTCAGAGGTAGCGCACTGTAAGCCCCCTCAGAGATGGTGCTTAATGTTACAGAAGTTCCGTACACCATTTGATGGTCCACATCAGGTTTCAACGTCAACTTTGCCATCAATTTAGTGGAAACTATGTTGACTGGAGAACCAGCATCTATTATAGCGCAAACTCTATTTTTTCTACAAAAATATCACAGTATGCACACTCAGAATAAGAGGAATATTGACTGTTTAATACATGAACATTTATGGGCTTTCTTTATCAAGAAAACTCATTTTCCCCTCACCGACTTGGGGGTATTCTTTGACAATGTCATCTACTGGAAGGACGACGTTTACTCCTTTCAGAGTTGGCGCATCCACGGTGGAATTAAGTTTGTCTGAGGAAGCTTGATCAAGCATTTGACAGGCATATAGCTTCAGTTGTTTGGGGGACTCTTCTTCCGCTGCAGCCTTGTCTTGAGCTCATGTTACTACGTTTACTCATCCAACTGGCTTCTGATATAAAAGTCTGTCATCATACTGAAGGATTTCCGCAGGGTATACTACTATTGATTTTGGGACGTTTTGAGTTGGTATTGTGGAGGCAGAGGGTCCCATCTCTTCTCCGCTCCATCTTTTCCCTAAAAACTGATCTTGGTGTACATAGTTTAATGGCGGTTATGGCAGAATTTAGCCAAATGACCAGGGTGACTGCATTTGTAGCAGTTAACCCCATAAGAGCCATATCCTTGAGTATCATAAGAGGGTCCAGACCGGAAAGTTTGGGGTCATTCAGCGTAACCAGCCCCAGGTTGGTAAGCTGATTATTGACAGTTGCATAGCTAGGTCCTGGTCGATAAATGGGTTGCTGACATTTTTCATGGCCAGCCCATTGTCGCTGATTAAACTGTGAGTATAACTTTGGCAAGGAAGAGGCGCAGAGCTATAGAAAGGCTAAGGATTACTAACCAGAGATGGAGTCAGATGAGAGTATTCTCCTGAATAAGAGGGTGCAGTAGCGGCGGTAGTCTTCCATTCCATATTCAGTGGCGGAAAGTTAGGGGATACATGACACAAAAGCTGTACAATCTTGAGCAGAGGTACGTCGTCATACAGAAGTGGCAAAATGACATCATGAAGCTCACGATATGGCTTCACCGTGGAGGTCATGGCAATGCACATGTCAGTTTACGCTAAGTACCCTGCTCCAATCAGCACATGGGCTTCTGTTGTGAATCAATCAGCATACTCCAGGAGAGTCTTGTTTCAACATAATCTGATCGTTAAGAATTCTGCTTTTCGCTGCAACATCTTTGAAGTACCCCCATAAAGGCGGAGTATGGTATTTTTCATGTCCTTATAGGTGACAGAGATACTTGGGAGGCAACAGGTGACCTGATCGGCGCTTCCAACATCTAAGGCAGATATTAACAACTTAGCCTTCCATCTATCAGATGCGCCTTCAACTGCAAACTAAAACATTTGAAGAACCCACGAATGTTCCTGTTGTGGTCAAAATGGAGGTAATTCCCTCAATATTAACCTCCTCATCCCATTAACGGGGTTTTGGGCCATACGAGGAAAGGGTTGAGACTCAAAAGCAGTTTCTTGATGTAGAGCTGGATCAGCAGAAGTTGGGATGTCCGCTGCTTCAGGGGTAGTGTGACCTTCTGCTAAGGGCGGTACCACCATTACTTGAGGGAAGTGTCATTCCAACTAGTATTATTATCTGGTACTACTATCCTGGGTGTAGTAGTTCCGACCAGCGCCATATTCTTCCTCATATGATGCCCCCTCTTGATGGTAATCCTTGTCCCAGTGTGAAGACCGAGAGGTATTAATCAATTTTTGTTCTGCGCACTGCAGCCGTTTGGTGGTATCATTCATTCAGTTGGTGAGTTCTTTGTTTTGTTGTAATAAGATTTGCATTTGTCTAAATGTACTAACAAGTTGGTGCATGACAGAATCTCGTTTTTGAATAAGTTCATCTTGGTTTTTGAGCACCTTGTCTAAGGTAAGTTTGAGTTCCTAATATCCAGCTGGTGCGTTGTTCTATGAAGATTCCCAGCAACACAGCTTGTGTAAGGCATGGCTGGCGACTGGAGTTCCGGAGTGTTAGGTGGTTGATCAATGGGCCCCCTGTAGTTAATACCACTGTTATAAATTTGGACGGTATCATTAGAATCCATCATGTTGTTTGTACAGGTAGAACCCACTTAGCAACAGACAGATGATGTGGGGATTGTTGGTCCTTCGGACACACTTGAAAATATACTTAAAAATAGGAGAAATTGCCCCAATCAATTCTTTATTTATTTTTAGTAAATACAGCGACCTTTCGCTGTCCCATTTTTTCTCTACTATTAACAACCTCTCTCTCAATTGCCCATATCGCTTATATACAGCAGCTTCAGGAAATATTGCTCTCATGTCTTGGGCTATTCTATTTTGTCAATTCTCCTCTAATTCAGCTTGTTATTCTCTAATCCTCTATAGCCCTAATTGTAGGCGATTTACTTCATATTTGCCAAATGTCAACATTGCCTTATTGTCTTATCACCTTATATAGAGGCGATCAATAAAAACCCATTATATCCCAATATCGCCTCATTTCAAGGCACTCAAATAATTTGTAACTAATATCATTTTTGGTGGATTCCATCCTAGCTGTCCCACGATTATTATCCAGTCATATCAGAATCACAACACATGGTTTAGTGGGTTTGGCCTGTGCAACACTTACTGCTATATCCTAATGGTATTGCACAAAAGTATAACAGGCTTTATAATTGTTCAAGTAGCCTTGAATATAACCAAATCAAATGATCTATTTTTGTGGTTCTATTATCTAATTTACAGTTCTTATTATCCAATATTGGTAATGATCATCCAAATATAAATTGTCATTTGTAAAATTTTTGCATTTAAATCCTGATATAAACTACTTTGATCAGCTCTATATAGTTTAAGGCTTCGTATAAGATTTTTTATCACCTAAGTTTTCCATAGGTATTAGGTTTTTGGCATTAAGGTATGCTTATAGTTGAGTAGTAGGGTTGGAGGGGATACTTTTCTCTGTAACGTGTAGGTTAAACAAAACCCTTAGAACAAACGGAGCTACTTGATATCAAATAATGTTGCTTTTCTAATTGAAATGATAATAATGGCGGTCTTAGAGGTTGGTGTTGGTGTGGTTTAAACGAGGGGAAATAGCTGCCACTTATCTCCCATATATGGTGTTCCCTAGATACAAATTTTAATGGAGAGGTTAGGCCCTGAGGCAATGACCATATTAGTCCTAAAGGGGTGAAAAATTCTATCCAGCATGATAATGGTAGTTATTAGCCATAAAGGAACAAGTTAGCTAAGATAAATAGTTGGAATGGCTGAGCTAGTTTGCAGGCATTTTCCTACAGAGAAAAAAGGTTAAGGAGGTTTTGCCGTTGCCCATATGAGAGCAGCTTGTTGTGGGGCTGCAGAAATCAATGAATCAATGTCGCTGTGTTTGAGAATGTATAAACTAGTTTTAATAATTTTGTTTCTAACTTTATATCAAGCAAAAAAATCATTATGTTATATTATTATAGCAAAAAAACAAATCTAAAAAGATCTTAAATAACTTGATGACATCATTTTTTACTAGAAGCCTTATTTTTTGTAAAATTTCAGTTACAGTTTACTGTAATAAATGTAGCTGTGAATATACAACATGTTTTTCTGGATTTACATATTGTATTAGATGCTATAGAAGGCTAACAGCATATATAACGTTTATAACTACCTCAATAAAGATTACTTTTTTAGCAGGCTGTTTTGTTTCTCAGACCTGATTATTTAGAGTTTATCATATGACCGCTGCAAAGGAAATTAGATTTTATAATAATCAGCAATGGACTTATGAATGAATGCATACTATAATAATTTTCGTTTGGTGGTTGTAAGGCGGATTTATACCATGTGCGTATTATATCATTAAAAAGTAATGATATCTTATAAATTTAACCATAATGCGCTCCAATTCTTAATATCATGCCAAATCTCAAAAAGATTCCCTGTTTATTAGGAGCTTTATCCTTAGTTTGAATGATACCAAAGTCTTTATAGTCAACGAGGTTCATTCAATTTAATTGGGGTAATATACAAATTTTGAGTCAGGCTTGGTCAATCAATTCATTGCTTGGTACTAATTTCCACTAGGGATTTGGCTCTTCATTAACTCCTTATAGCTAAAATCGCTTGCTAATTGAATTTTTCAAAAATCACCCCTTAAGACATTGCCATTGGGGAACATAGTTCAAATTAAAACTTCTGTGACCCAGTTGACATCAATCTCCATATTAACCAGACTATTGAATAATCTTTTACATGGTGGTGTATCATCTAATAGGGATCAGGACAGAGGACATTAAGATTTTAAACCTTCATTCCAGTTAATGATCAGTAAAAAGACTAGTTTTTTGTTTTATGTAGTAAAGGCTTCTTTCATTATTTGACTGCTCAGTTTCTCTTATATTGGTTTTTCTAAGGGATTTTTCTATGAGAGCCTTTAAGCTAAGATATCTTCTCATCTCATCATAGCTAAGTCAACGGTAATAGTGGATGGCTTCTCTAGTATATGATTTTTGCATATGGCAATATGGGTTCAAGACCAAAATAACTTTTCTTGAGACATCTACCTTTAATGTTAGCTAGCTCTATAAGCACTAGGCAACAGTTAAGTATAAAATCTATTTTGAAAGGTCATAACAAAGCATTTTCATATGTATTAAAATTTGCGTACCATTTACCCTCTACATTGCTTCATTAGAACTTAAAGTAAGGGACATTGTAAACTTGGTAAGTCCAATAAAGAAGTTTATTTCAATATCATCTTGAGATATTCAGTTTATTGCCATTATCTGACATCTGAACACTCAAGTTACCATGCTGGGTATAAGCCTTAGTAAAAAAAGATAATAGCCTTGGTAGCTTTAGTAACAAATGAAGTGGCTTACACTATCTTATAACTTGATCCTGAAAAGGTGACGTGGCGGTAGTCATACTTCAAGTTGGCAATGGCTGATAACATCAATACTAAGTTTGTCAATTGATAAGATAGATCATACCATCTGATGTTGGTATATGGGTTGAAAGGCTTTGTTTGGCACACACAGTACAGGAGTAATAGACATCTTGTTTGCGATCTTTTTTATCCAGTAACCTTGGTTTTCCAAAATATGATAATTCTTTTAAAACGCGCCATGACCATCAGTAGAGTAAGCCTCCATAAAAAATTAAGTTCCATCATAAGGCGTAATATGTAAGCATGACGTTCTGAATTGTTTAAATAATACTTTTATCATAGTTTGTTATGTCATCTGTTTGCCCTTATCCTTTAAGTAAAGTTTTATGAACCCAAGTATCTAAGATTCCCAATACCTAATAGATATGGTCTTTCTAGAGGTGTTAGTACCAATAGTGGTAATTGAAATAATCAAACAGATTTTTGTCTATCTCTTGCTTGGTAAATTTTAAGAATACTTTTTAGGTTCAAAGCGTACAAGCTAGTCAAAGGAACAAGCACAAGGCTTGATCTACATAAAATGATCTTTCCTAGATTTGATTCTAATTTGGACATAATCCTGAAAATATTCTATCTTATTTTTTAAATCAACAGCATATTAGCTAGTCATCCGTCATGATCTCCAACTGCTTCACCCTTTTAAAAGAGTATTAGTCATTTAAGGTAGTGAAATGCTTATCATATAGGAAGGTACATAAGCGTGATAAGAGGAAAAATCAAAAAAACACTATTGCTTGGTAACAGGGGTGGAAAGCAAGTTGGTAGGGCGTAAAGCTACCAACCTGAAGGTTGCAGGTTCAATTCCTACCCTTCACACATTGATCAGGGTGCCACCTAAAGGAAGCTATTGGCGGTTAGTAGGTCTAATAACATGAAAACCTTACCCATGACGTAACCAGAAAAAACTGAGTCCTGATCCAGAGGGGAAAAACTTACTATGACGGAGTTGACCCTGCTCAGGTTTCATGTTGATACTTTTTTTCTATTTTGGTAATGTCCATCCCCTGGTTGGCTTGCCTCAAATAAATAAATTATTGCTTGGTAACGCTTTGATTATCGTTGACCTGTTCAGGGCATTAATGAATTGAACAATAAATAATAGACCTAATTTTATAACTTTGTTGATTACTAATATACCCAAACGGCAAATTACTATCAATCATGAATAGAAAAAATGTGTTAAAAAAGTCTGAATTTATCTGAGGTTGAGATCTCACAAGAGCGTTCAATTAATAAATAAAAAGTATTGTTGTTGAGATTCTAACTAGTGATAAGGGACCTCCATGCATTGTAAGTAGGCTAGTGGTTTAGAAAGATTTGCAAACTGAGGGATGAACAACCAATGATAACTGACAATCCTATTAAGTTTGAGATTTACTTGCTTATTATATACTCCTGATTCAATTGTTGGGAAAAGCTTTGGTATATTTCTTCTTGATTCTGCTAAGTGACTTACAGTGTATTTACCGTTCTGAGCTCACAAAGCTTAAAAAATACTGACTCTTCTGGTCTCTTCTAGGTAATTCTTTCTGTAATCAGAAGCTCTCTTGACGCAGAAAATAATGACAAGCTCCCCTTAACGCTTGTCTACACTCTTAATATGAAGATAGAATTAAATTAAGACAATACAAGATAATCAGGTTTAAGATGGAAAAACAAAGATTATATTTCTAGGTCAGGCGCCAGTATTTTATACCTCTAGGGCATCTCTGGACCGTACTCATCTATTAGATGAGGGTATTAAAGCCATAAAAACCTTCTGTGGATTATGGAAGCAATTATTAAAGTTATACAAGTTAATTTGGCCCTTTAGTTAACTTAAATACAATCGTTTCAGACTGATTATAGGCACTTCTACTCTCATAAATTATAAATATTTTTAGGCATAAAATTACCACCTCAGAGGTGTCTATTTGCTTTACAATCCTCTCAGTTAAATTCTGACATACAGCTGACGAAATAAAATAAAAATTAAAAAAAAATTTATAGAAGTTTTAATATGACGTACCCCTAATTGGGACGTCATCAGGCCTCTTGATAGTACTATGTACTTCCTAATCAGGTTACCATAAGCAAGTACTATTGTGCTGATTATAAAGATTGATATAAAATCTAATATACTTTAATCATAACTGCATTAAAATTCGTGAGTACAATTAATTTTATGCTGTAGACCCACTTGATTCAGGACAAGTGGGTCTCATAATTGTCCATAATAATAAATTTTCATAGCTATTATTACCTATGATAATTGATATTAAGCGCAGTTAAGATGGTTTTGAGGTGAACCAGATGTAACGGAGTATGCTTATAAATAGGGAAGGATCAAGAGATCCATCAATGGGAGTACTATTAGTATTAATTGTTTTTCTCAAAGAGTTTATTTTTGAGTCAATCGTCAAAATCTAACAAACTTATGAAAACAATTGTATATAATGTATTTATTTTATTTGAGGTGGGCCAACCTGAGGACAATGCCACACAAATTAATGGGATGTTGAATGAATGGGAAATATAGATAAAATCAGAAAACCTCCATTTACGGCATATGATAGGCAAGGAACTCCATGGACCGCCTTTGCTATTCACTATCTCAGTTCAGGGCATTGGTGCGCAACGCCAACACAGTCATGATTGTCCCCTACCCAAAGTTACCATACCAGAATTGAACTTGGGGGAGGCAGCAGTAGAGGTCCCTATTCTACCATTAGGTATCCTCCCCTAATTGTATATAATGTAGACTCTTCATCTTAGGTCACTAGTTAATAGCTGCAGCTATATTGGATATAAGCAATTTACTTATGTGGTTAAACATGTGTCTCATGAGCTTCGTTCTCTAAAAGCTAAATTTAAAGGTCTTTTATTTAAGTATAGTCTTCTAATTTATCTCAAACCTCCTATAGATGATTAAAGTGTTTTTTAAGATATAAAGAAAACAATAATAACATCAAAATTAGACCATTACACAGAAAAATTGAGATCTCTACAGTCCATCAGTTTACAGTTGGAATGTTGCAAGGGCATTCATATCTCTTGGACTGGGAGTCATAAATAAATCATTTTTTGGATATTAGCGCACATTCTCTATCCATGAGGAAAGCTCAAGCTTTCTAATAGTCACTGGTGAAGTCTATAGCTAAGATGAATTTAGATCATGCCAAGAGTCAAAATGTTTTCACAGTACAAAAGACATGATAGCTTCCCTTCTGAGTTACTAAAATTCAGGCGGTAGTAATTTATCAATACTTGATGATTGTTATGCTTTTTTCAAAACAGGTATAAATGATAGTTCCATAAACTCTATTAGATTCAACATCCCTGATTCAGAAGTAAACTTTAATTCTAAGACTCATTTGTCTTTTTCAACCTTGTACTTTTGGTTAAGGCTTAATTGTGTTTTTAGTGTGATCATTATTTACTTTATGTTAAGAACTACAGATCATTGAAAAATTTTTTGATCTTAAAAATGACGGCATATATAATTATCAAAGAATCGTACAATTTATTGTTATTAGGTTTATAATACTGCTAAATTTTACTCCTATCCAAGATATAATGAGTGAATAATATAGTCTTATGTCTGATAATGTTCTACAGATGAATATATACCCAAACAGTTCTATGGTGAGAGTAGCACTTAGAGTAAGGTATGGTTTCTAATTAAGATTAATTGGATGATCATAAAGTTAAACAAAAGGACTGTATGGGCTTTTGATATGCCAGGTTGAGCACCTTAAACAAGTATTGCTTCTTTATTTGATAGAGTAAGATCCTAAGATATCTCAGTTAATTTAGTTGCAAGAGTCAAAGCATCGCCCTAGCTTTCTTAACTTGTGAGGCCAGATTAATTCTTAGTGAGTATGTTCCACATAGATTAAACAGAGCAACCTCCCAAAGGGTCATGATCATCCTCATAGTGTAAATCCCTTACAGATGCTATTTAAAGTAGCATCAATTTATTTAGTAAAGAATGTTCACACCCATAATGAGATCTTATGGACACTCTCTGACATGTTCTCCACTATGTTTGTTGGACTCTGGCTGGGGTCATGCTCGCTGTTGCTAATTTTCCCCAGAGTTCAACAATATTGCAAGAGAAAATTAATTTCTACTACTAAAATAACAAAGGGGATTTCCACCACTAGTTGTAATAAAGATTCTTGAAAGTGAATACTAAAAAGTTAGGTTATATGGGTTTTACAGTAACTGCGGGGTAAGAAAAGAGAACCCTCTTAGTAAGTAGATAATTAGTATTTAAAACTTTGAGGCTTGAAGTTTGGATTGCTTAATAAAGTCCAAATTAGGAAATGTTGATATTTTGACCTATTGGATCAGTTAAAACTCGCCTGTTTCAATGTGAGGGCCAAAGGGGAAGTGAAAGCCCAGAGGATGAATAAGTAAATAATGGATCTTATATCTTTAATCCGATCATAAGCGGAGAAATATTTCCAACTTGCTGGACCCTTCATACTCTATAAAAGGGGCTGGTCTCCGTGGAGTAGGCTGTACTAAATTAGTTGTGGCCTGGGCGAGGAGCCTTCAATGGGCTTTCCTGAATTCGCCACATAATCGCACAAATCAACTACCTGATTTTGTGGTACTAGCTGAGTATATTTACTAAGTTTATTGACCCAATTCAAAGGATTCCACCAAGAATTGACAGGGCCTTTTGTCCAATTTCGTCCTCATTCTCCTCCTTATTCTTAACTAAAACACTCTTTTTATATGACCAGACTTGTAATTGTACGACATTACCCCCTTCAAGAATGTTAGGGTAGAATAAGAGCTCAGAAACGTCGATGTACTCTATTTATGGTGATACTGGTAGCCAAGGATTTTATAGAATACTCGTCTTTTCTCTTGTAAGTGACAGTGAAGGGACCCTCCCAAATATATTTAAGCTTGCTGCTTCTGGGCGTGATGCGGTTATGGTAATATAGGACCAAGTCAGACACTTTGAAGGAAGGTAGGGGAGCCTGAAACTCATTGGCCGCTTGTCCCTCTTTTGTAACCGTTTTAGCTAAGTTTGTTATAGCCTCAGATTGAAGCTAAATGATAAGTTGAGTCAATCTTCTCATATCTATTTTTCAGGTTCCTCCACTTTAGAGGAGAAAACCTCTTTAGCTAAAAGGGTTGGTATCCGTGACTCCCCCCATACAGAAAATGGAATAAGGACATTTTTCAGGATCTAGTGATAACTAAACCATTATGAAATTAAAGCATTGGGTAGATACTGATCCCAGTGAAGTGGATCAGAGAAGGTCATTTTACGCAGGATAGAAACTAAGGTTCAAGTGTCTCATCCACAGTTCCATTGGTAGAGGAATTTAAAGGGGCCAAGAAGAGTTGTTATGACCCATAGAAGTAGCCAGGATCTTGACTACTCTGGAGGTGAAGTTATTACCATTATCACAGAGAAGAACTTGCGGACAGCCATGATGATTGAATAAGTTAATGTAGGAACATTGCGGTGCCTTTGCCATTTGGACAGGGAGAGCCACGGCTTCAACCTACTAAGTAAAGTAGTCAATGCCTACAGAGTAAATTTTTTTCCATTGGTAGACTGTAGAAGGGGACCTACTAAGTTTAGACTGATGGTGTGGAACGGTTGTTGAGAGGATTTTGGTTGATTTTGGTATTTAGTCTTGAAACTGGATTGCTTCTTACATGTCAGGTAGGCATCTATGGCTTTGACAAAAGTTTCAATGATTCCTTTCCAATAGTACCGCTCCCTAATACACTCATAGGTTTTCTTCTCTCCCCCATGACCTAAGGTAAAGTGAGCTTCAATGATAACAAGTACATGTTCCAAAGGCCGTAGATAAGGTAATCAATTTGCCACCACCTGCTTATCAAACTTCTCATTCTCCACTTTGGTGTTGCAGTAGTGCTGCGGTAACATATTCTGGACCGGTTCATCTCATCATCCCAGTCATTGTGGGTTATTAAGAGGTCATATAACCTCTTCGCCTCACTATTATCTAAATTCTGGATAAATCTAGAGTTAACTCATCAACATTCATGTGGCGGGTTCCTGCACGATGTTCAACCTCCATGTCATAATGCTGCAGCTTAAGAGCTCAGCGCGCAAATCGCCCATTAGGATCCTTCATATTCTATAACCATTTCAGGGAAGCGTGGTCAGAACCACAGTGAAAGTAGTACCATACAAAAAGGACAGTAATGTTATACAGCTAACAAACAACAAGGTACTCCTTCTCTGTGACGATGTAGCTGTGTTCCTACTTAATAGCATCTTACTTGAATAGGATAGAGGATGATCTACACCGTTTTCATCAAGTAGGGAAAGATGGCCTAAACGGCGTATCTAAGGAGTCAGTAAACAGGATAAAAGGTCTATTATAATCTAAGTGCCTTAGGAAAGGACGTTGTTGCAGCAGTTTCTTCAGCGTTTCAAAATCGGCTTCTTGTTTTGTACCCCTAATAAAAAGTAGTGTTTTTAGCTAATAGTTGAACGAGAGGCCACTGATCTGGGAGGACTTGGGGATGAACTGATGGTAATACCCCATCAAACCCAGAAAAACCTGAATGTCCCAGAGGCTCTTAGGGACTGGAATTTTATTATAGCTTCGACCTTTACTTTTAAAGGCTGAATCTTTTATTGGGATATAGCATATCTGAGGAAATATAGCTTCTTTTGGAAGAAGGTGCATTTTGACGGTTTCAACTTGTTGTTAGAAGCCAGCAGGCGTTGAAAGAATTCTTTTAAATGAGCGAGATGATTGGTGAATATTGCAGAAAAGATGGTGATGTCATCAAGAAAGACAGTCACACAGCTTAGCTTGAGGTCCCTCAGAATGTGATCTATTGCACGTTGGATGGATGCCGGTGCATTGTACAGCCCTTGGGGTAGCTAGTAGGTTGAAATAAGCCTTCACTAAAAATGAGAGCATATTTCTCCTGATCTTGGGGAGAAAATCCATTTGCTATATCCGCTGTCCAAGTCTAAGGCTGAAAAGAATTTTGATCTGGAGAGTTGTGCAAGGGCATCATCTATGCGAGGGGATAGGACAGCTGGCTTTTTTACTAAGAATATCTAGTTTACAGTAGTCCATCACTACAAAAAGATATCCATTCTTCTTTTTGATCAGCAAGAGAGGAGACGCCCAAGGGCTTTGGGACGGTACTAATAACCCAGCGTATAATAACTGCTTAATTTCAACCCTCATTTGCTGTTTTTCAACCTTGGACTTACAGTAATGTTTATAATGAATTGGTTGGCAATCACTAACATCAATTTAGTGGCTCCACCCCTTCATATGCCTATAATCCTTGTTGATCTGGGTTAAAATATCACTATATGCATCAAATAGAGAATGAACTTGTTTAAGCTCATCCAGGGTTAAGTCATTTGAAATGTGGATGTTAGGCAGAGTACACACCAGCTGGTCAGTGGTTAAACCCATAACCAACATCAGACCAATAAAATAAACACTATTAATCTCATTGATGAGAATTAGCAGAGCTTTCCCTATCTCTTGAAGTTTTTTTGCCAATGATGGGTTTATTAGTAAGGTTACTCAATAAGATATTAATGGTTTGTTGATAGACGGGGTCTAATATACCCAACATTACTTGTGGTTCTAAAGAGCTTACTCTATCAATGCTTGTTATGTGCAGCAGACAAGCTCGAGGGATCTATAGAGTAATATTGGTAGTGACCACCCGTTGTTCATCAGCCTTGATTACAGTTTACTCTGAAGTATAAAAGGGAATGCCCACTGAAGCATCCACTGATTTGGGAAACTTTTTTGTGTTGCATCCAGGGGTTATGTAGATTAAAAGTAAGTAGAGGACGGGTATTGTAAGGAGAGTGTCTATAACTCTCCTGTTCCCAGCGTGGCAGTGCGTGGTGCACCAGGCCAACGCCAGGGAACCAGCCGTTAGTGCCAAAGTGATTAGAACCCAGCAGAGGGTGCTGGAGCAATAACAACTTGGGCATAAAATTAAGAATTTTATAATGGAAATTTTTATAAAGGCGACGCGGTGCTCATATAGAATGGGGCTAAGTGACCCAGGTTGGAGGGAACCTGGGCGAACAAATGGTGCATGAGGGGAGAGCTGCATGGTACTTGCAATGCCAAGGGTAACGGAGCATGAGACCTCCTCAAAGAGGTTTGTGCACAGGAGCATTTGGAATATCATAAATTTTAAATTAAAGTAAACAGGGAAAAGGTTTATTTGGGAAGTCGACCAACAAGGAATGTTGGTCAGGGAAAATGTAATTAAGCTCTTTCAGAAACTGCAGATGACCACATAGTCCAACCCTTTGAAAGAATATGAGATTTGAAAATTAGGCTATAATTGTAGAGGGTCGGCAATAGTGGCTGACTGATGAGAATATTGTCAGGTGGAATCCCCAATGATACTTGAGGCTGTTGACAGATAATAATTTCATTGGGAATAATCCCCAATGATATTTGAGGCAGCTGATAGATGATGATTTCATCAGGAACCATACCTGATGATATTTGAGGCCGCTGACAGATGATAATTTCGTTGGGCATCATCCCCAATGAAATTAAGCAATAAATTAATATTGGTATAATCCCCAATAGTCAAATTATAAGAAAATAATTTAGAATAGAACATATTGGAGTCATTGGAAACTAACAAAACGTTTGAACGCTGGAGGAAGAGTGGAATCGTCATCAGCCAATACAATTGGTTTCATGTAAATAATACCAATTGTTTGGTCCGCCAAATGACTGAGGATTACGCTGCCTAGAAAACCTAAGGCAACAGTACCCAACAAGATTCGATGCCTAACATTAAGGGCCAAAACCAGTATAAAAGCACAAATATTCTCATCAAACAGCTGAAAAGTTGTGTGCTGATCTAACTATAAAAGCCCCAAATAATTTTCTAATAAAAGAAGATTCTACTTGATATTAGCTTATTTCTTTAACATTGGTTGTTTAACATTACTCTTAAGAAAAAGAGTGCAAGGATCAGATATCCTTAGGTTAGCAAAATCTAAATCTCCGCTTGGCTCTGCAAAAAGGGAATAGGAAAAGTGTTCCCTACCAGAATATCTTCAAGAGGAAGAAGCACCAGTTTAGCATTGGACTTTACTCTCAACGTGGCTTTTAGCAACTAACCATAATAATAGTCTTCATACTATTATTGCCCCAGTCTATCAATCTCTTTCAAATAATCAATGCCAGGATCCACGAATCTGTGCAGTTGAAATCCAGGGCTAAAAGTGAGCAACTAAGCCCAAGATTTTAACAAGCTTAAAATGGGGGAATAGTGGTTATGCCGCAGTGGCCCAAGCACCAACTCATCAATAGGGTGATACTGCCATTCGAGTTTGTTGAATAGGCTGAAACTGACTACACTCAAGTGATTGATCAAGTTGGATTTGACCCAAGAGCGTTATTTCAAAAATGGAATGGGTTTCAAAACCCCGCTCCTCAACAAACCAGATTGAACCATCTGCATTCTTTCAGTAGATCATTCATTTTAACGCCTGGATTGACGTCAAGGGCTGGGCATTTGGCACACCACTAGTCCCAACCTGGGCATATTTTTCCTGAACCCAGCGTTGGTCCAGGGTGTGCCTCAGGTCAGGAAGGGCCTGCAGCTTCACCCTCTGGGCCTCCTGGTGCCCAGCCTTGTCTTTGGGGTTGAACCCACTATTGTGTCATGTGCACATGACATTACCCTCTCCTCCTGACAGGGCTTAAGCCCCCTCCAGGGGATCGCACCAGGGAAAAGTTCTTGTGGGCAGGGGCCAACTTCATGGCGGCGACGGTCAGTTTAGGTTGGAGATCCAGCAGCCTGGGGAAAACGCTGGTGGAAGGCGTCAATAAGATTTTGGGCATGCACACAGTTGCGTGCTGGAACCCAACTGTTCTCTGCAGCGTCAAAGCTCTTCCAGGATATCAGGTACTCAAGTCTTCATTTAATGCGACGTGAGGCAACTATTTCTTCCACCTCCCACTCTGGCGCCCTATACACAAGATAGGCCTCAGGAGTCTCTGGTGGGGACCCTTGAACAACGTCAGTTTGCTCTTGAAACACAGAGAAGATATGTAATGAGGGGGAGATCTAGCTGGTATGAGGCATGGCCCACCTTTCTAACAACGCGGTTGGGGCCAATCCTCTTTGAACCCAGCTTCTTAAATGGCTGCTTGATTGGGATGTTATAAGCATCAAGCATCACAAGATCCCCTTCCATGTATGCAGGTCCCACTTGGCGCTTCCCATCAGCGTTCTCCTTATATACCTGCATAGCCGCCTCCAAGCTTGTGGAAACCCCTGGTGGACCTTCTTGATAGTCTTAGCAAAGTCCACCACCGCTTCAACCTCCGTCCCACAGCTGTGCTCTGTCATGATTTTAACCAGATGGAATCCTCCAATGATTTAGCGTTGTTTGGAATGATATAGCCAATCCTGGAAGAATGGTGTATTGACTGAATTTCGAGTGATTTAATGTGATTGTTGGTTAGTTGCTTCCCAATTTGGGTTGAGCCAAAATTAGTATTCCGCCAAGTTTGGTATTTAGATTTGAGTGGGGCCAATTGGTGGCCCCCAAATTAGTAGAAGGATCACCGGTGACTAATAGCTGAGGATGATCCAATCAGTCAGCAAAATCAGTGGTTGACGCCAATGGACATTCATGGTCTGTTGTGAGATTTCCGGCGGAAAGCTGATGTATCACTTCAGACATTCACTTCCTGATTATTTAATGTCGGTGGATCTGACAATTATGAGTTTGAGATGGCCGAGGTTGTTTCTAGCCTCATTTATTATCAAGATTAGATGAGAATAGATGTCAGCAAGATGCCGAAATATTCTGAGTCAAGGCAAGTGACTAAAGTTGTTTCCAGCGCATTATTATCAAATTAAAGGTCAAATCTAAATTTGATATTTACTAGATTATTTATTTATATGGTTCACTGGAAACTTAAGGCCGAGGATGAACCAAAACTAATTTGGACATCAGGAATGATGGAGCGAGAGGTTCAGCGCCAGGGAAGAAGAATAAAGTAGAAGAAGAAGTGTAAGAAGAAGAGAAGTGGTTGGCTGGAAGAACCAGTGGAAGAGCTGATAGGTCGGCGATGGGCGCATTAGCCCTTTTGTAAATAGTATAAATACCTGGCGCTTCACTTTCAATAAATATCTCCCTTTTTATATTATACCTTTTTTTATAAGTTTATAATTTATTTCATTAGTTAGGGTTTAGGCTAAGGGATCCCTGAAATGGCGCGAGTGAGATGCCAAGGGGTTAGGCCGGTGCTGCTAGCCCCAAAGCCTAAGGTAAAATGGCAAGGGCTGACCAGTCTTCATACTGGTTAGCCTGCCAACTAGCAGAGCCCAAAGTCAATTTTCCGACATTGGTGCTCACTACAGGGGGACTATGCTGGTTGGTGCTTAAGTAGCTAAAGGTTGGTGAAGAGGTGGTGGTGATGCACCACTGTGGCTCAGTTCCAGCGGTTGTTGGTGGCGGGGAGGGGCAAGCCCTGGACGCCCACCCCACACGCTGAGATTTAAGTAGGAGGATTACCATCTGGTTAAGTGGGGGAAATGTCGTGATTTTAACCAGATGGAATCCTCCAATGATTTAGCGTTGTTTGGAATGATATAGTAAAGTCCTAGAAGAATGCTATATTGACTGGATTTGTGTGATTTAATGCGATTGCTGGTTAGTTGCTACCAATTTGGGTTGAGCCAAACTTAGTATTCTGCCAAGTTTGGTATTTAGGTTCAAGTGGGGCCAATTGGTGGCTTCAAATTAGTAGAAGGATCACTGGCGACTAATAGCCGAGGATGATCCAATCAGTCAGCGAAATCAGTGGTTGACGCCAACAGCCATTCATGGTCCGTTGTGGGATTTCGGGCAAAAAGCCAATGTATCACTTCAGATTTTTGCTGCCTGATTATCCAATGTCAGTGGATCCAACAATTATGAGTTTGAGGCGGCTGAGGTTGTTTCTAGTGCCTCATTTATTATCAAGATTAGACGAGAATAAATGTTGGCAAGGTGCCAAATTATTTTGAGTCAAAGCAAGTAACCAAAGTTGTTTCCAGCGCATTATTATCAATTCAAAGTTCAAATCCAAATTCAACATTTATTTTAATTATTTATATGGTTCACTGGCGACTTAAGGCTGAGGATGAACCAAAACTAATCCAGACATTGGGAAGGATGGAGCGAGAGGGTTGACGCCAGGGAAGAAGAATAGAGTAGAAGAAGAAGCGTAAGAAGAAGAGAAATGGTTGGCTGTGAGAACCAGTGGAAGAGCTGATAGGTCAGCGATGGGCGCAGTAGCCCTTTTGTAAATAGTATAAATACCTGGCGCTTCCTTCTCAATAATTATCTCCCTTTGCCTATTCTACCTTCTGTTATAAGGTTAACTATTTATTTTGTTAGTTGTAGTTTAGGTTAAAGGGGATCCCTGAAATGGCACGGGTGACATGCCAAGGGTTAGCCGGCGCTGCTAGCCCCAACGCCTAAGGTAAAACGGCAAGGGCTGACCAGTCTTTATACTGGTTAGCCTGCCAACTAGCGGAGCCCAAAGTCAAATTTCTGACAGGCTCCATGTTGAATGTGGGGATAAAACCATGGCTGGCGAAAAACAAGGAACAGCCGATTGAAGAGTACAAGGTATTATTGTAGCTAAACTGGGCAATGGGAAGGTGAGAAGCCCAATCTGAATGATCTGCGGCAGTGTAACACCGCAGGAACTGTTCCAAGCATTGGTTCGCTCGTTCAGTCTGCCCATCTGATTGGGGATGATAGGCAGTTGAATGGCAAGGGCGAATCTGAAGAGTCTTACACAACTATTCCCAAAAGATGGAGGTGAATTGGTATCCCCAGTCACTGATAATCTCTTGGGCAACCCCATGGAGTGCAAACACATGGGTGATGAAAAGCCTAGCCATCTCTGATGCGGTTATTGTGGTTCTGCAAAGAATGAAGTGGGCGAACTTTGTAAAACAGTCCACCACCACCATGATGGCATAATAGCCATCAGAGACAGGTAGCTCCAAAATGAAGTCAACTGAGAGGGAAGTCCAGGGCCCATTAGCCTTTTGGACTGGTACCAACAACCCTGCTAAAGGTTGACAATTGGGTTTCATATGGTTGCATACCATGCACTCCTTACAATACCGCCCCACCTGAGCAGGCAAGCCCTTCCAATTGTAGGTGCTTTGTATCAACTCCAAGGTCTTTGCTTTCCCCGGATGACCAATGGTGATTCCATCATGATGGTCCCAGAAGATTTCCAGGCGCAGTGGTCCAGCTGGTACCTAGAGGCGTCCCTGGAACCACTCCATCTCATCCTTTACATGATAGCCATGGGTAGATCCTCTTGATTTGAAGCGCTCTTTGTAAAACCAGGTATATTCATCTGACAGCGGCTGAGAGAGGACGACCTTTCTGAACATACCATATTCCTCTGCGTTATCAAGAGGTGAAAGCGCTGGCCCGTTAGCCAGGGGAGAGGGAAGTAGCGACATAATTTTGCTTGAAGGAATCATCACCTGGGTGTTGTGCACTTCTACATCCTTAGGGTCAGGGGCTAATGCAGGGTTACGGCTTAAAGCATCCGCCAAACCATTATCCTTGCCCTTGGTGAACTCATACGTGAATGCAAATTGGGCAAGGGTCTCAGGCCAACGGGTCTGACGTGGGGTTAGGACATGAGGGGCGCGGTAGTACAGCAAGGCACGGTGGTCTGTATGTATGCGGAATGGTTGGGTAGAGCCATGAAAATGGTGACGCCAATATGTCAGCGTCTCCACCACTGCTAGTAACTCTTTATCATAAACGGCGTAATTCAACTCAGGCAGAGACATCTTCCTAGAAAAATATCCCACTGGATGCTCTATCCCATATTCGCCTACTTGTAACAAGGCAGCCGCTATGGCGAAGTTGGAGGCATTAGTAGACACAATGAACTCATTTGAAGGGTTGACATGGCGAAGAACAGTCATGGACAACAGGGTGCACTTCACTGCTTGGAAAGCATCCTAAAAAATGGGGACCACTGAAGCACCTTGGAACTGCTAGCCTTATATAGGAAAGCCGCCACCTCAGACAGATTGAGAGTGAACTTCTTGAGGAACGTGTACGTCCCCAAGAAAAACTTCTTAATTCCTTAACCAAGGTGGGGGGTAAGCCACTCACAAATCGCCTTCTCCTTGTCTGGAGTTATCATATGTCCCTGGTCAAGCATGACGTTGCTCAGAAATGTGACCTGGAACTTGAAGAACTCGCACTTTAAAATTTTCAATGTAAGGCTGGCTGCCTTTAACCGCTCCACCACTTGATGAAGGTGAACTGCATGGGACTCCTGATCAGGGGAAAACACCAGGATATCATCCACGTAGGCGACCGCGCATACCCCTAACAGGTCCCTCAACGCGTCATCAATGCGGCTTTGAAAGATAGCAGGGGCATTCTTAAGCCCAAAGGGCATGAACCAAAACTGGAAGATCCCTTTTCTGGTATGGAATGCGGTCAATCATTCTTGTCCCTTTTTAATCCAGATCTGATTGAACGCATTGAGACAATCCAGCTTGGAGAAGAAATTCGCCTTCTCCACATAGCGTGCAATCTGTGAATCCAAAGGGATGGGATGGAGGTCTGGTACAGTAACGTTGTTGAGATTACCATAGTCTATGCAGGGGCGTAAAGTACCATCAGACTTCTCCACAAAGAGTAGGGAGATACAGGGGAGGTACACTGAAAAATCGCACCTTTGGCCAACCGTAACTTCACCCACACATTCAACGCCTCTTCCTCCTAGACAATTAATGGGTAAATGGGGGAAGATATACGCACCAGATTCACCATGAGCTTGAAGTCACATTTGAACTCAGAGTGCTCAGGGAGTGTGTTGGCGGATGCTGCATCAATAGAGGATTCCAAACCCTCCAAACATGAAGGTAAGGAAAATCCCACGGAGGGGGGGTTCTTCAGCAAAGGAGAAAGAAAAGGGGTAGGAACATTTGGGCCTATGAGTTAATGGGCCCTGGACGTTATCCTCTGACAAGGGAACAATCAACTGGTGACCATTTATTAAAGACAAGGATAGCGTGTTTTCTTTTTAAATTAGTGCGGACGTCAAACTTTCTCCACCACTCAACCCCCAGAATAATGGGGAACAAGAGGTGCTTAATAGCTTGGAAATGATCATACAGAAGATAGGCGCCCACCTGGTAGTCCACCAACCCTATGACGTTCAATGTAAGGATACATTGAGAAGCTCCACCTCTAGCCATACCAACTGGTGAGTAACTCAACTCAAAGTAGTCAGCCAGATCTTTGTCAATAAAATTATTGGCGGAACCGGTATCTACTAAAATGGTTTTGCTGAATTTCCAAGAGAGGATGTAAGGGTAGCAGTTAAAAGGAAGTATCCATAGTGGGATTTATTCAAAGCAGAAAACGCCCCTACTACACCTAAATCATCTTCTGGCTTGAGCAAACCATAAAGGTAGGTTTGGGAATCAAAGATTGGGGAGGGATATTTGGCCACTCTTACTACTGAGGCCACATACCCCTCCATGCCTTCTGCATGTGCATAAACATTTTCATATAGTAAGCGCAGTTCTTTTTCAACTTCCTGAATGCTGCGAATCATGGAAGAGGTCAAACGATGATTTTCTGGTGTGATTCCATACACAGGAATGGGTTCCAGGTCTGAACCATGAGAGGGCCAATATGGTTCAGAGATATATCTAAGGTTTTCATCATAAAATGCGTTTTTCAACGTGAATGACCCCGTCCCTTGATCCAAAATGGCATGCCTGACGTTATACATGGCCAACACCCCCACGCCAATCTGCTCCAATTCTGTCAGCAACAGCTGAATGCGCGGGCAAAAGGAAACTTGTTTATTTAATTCAACATTGAGAAATTTGGCGTAAAGTCAAGGAATCACGACCTTTGGACCTCAAAGCATCCAAATCCACCAGGTATAAACATGAAGGGTGGATACTTTCCAGTTAGAGGCAACCATAATAATGCCAAGTTGCTACAACCTTTGGGAAAAAGAGGAAACAGTGGCATGGCTAATGACAGCCAGAACTCACAGCTGACGGCCACTGTTTCCACTTCAAAAAGTTCCACACGGAAAAAGTTTGTGCACATAAGAAAAAAGGGTTGGTCAGCTAATGTAAGGAGAGTGTCTATAACTTTCCTGTTCCCATTATGGCAGTGCGCGGTGCACCAGGCCAACTCCAGAGAACTAGCCATTAGTGCCAAAGTGATTAGAGCTAAGCAGAGGGTGCTGGAGCAATAACAACTTGGGCATAAAATTACGAATTTTATAATAAAAAGCCCTATAAAGGCGACGCGGTGCACATATCAAATGGGGCTAAGCGACCAGGTTGGAGGGAACCTGGGCGAACAAATGATGCATGAGGGGAGAGCTGCATGGTTCTTGTAATGGCAAGGATAATGGAGCGCGAGACCTCCTAAAAGAGGTTTGCGCACAGGAGCATTTGGAATATCATAAATTTAGAATTAAAGTAAACAGGGAAAAGGTTTATTTGGTAAGTCGACCAACAAGTAATGTTGGTTGAGGAAAACGTATTTAAGCTCAAAATGGGTGAATAAGGTTTATGCTGCAGTGGGCCCAAGCACCGACTCACCAATAGGGCGATACTGCCATTTGAGTTGGTTGAATAGGCTGAAACTGACTTCACTTAAGCGAACAATTGAAGTTGGATTCGACCTGAGTGTTTTATTTCAAAAATGGAATGGGTTTCAAAACCCTATTCCTCGACAAACTGAATTAAACCATCCATGTTCATTTGGTAGATCATTTGTTTTAATGCCTGGCTCGATGTCAAGGACTGGGCATTCAGCACACCACTAGTCCCAACTTGGGCATATTTTGCCCGAACCCAGCTTTTAACCAGGATGTGCATCAGGTCAGGAAGGGCCTGCAGCTTCACCCTCTGGGCCTCCTGGCGCCCAGCCTTGTCTTTGGGGTTGAACCCACTATTATGTCATGTGCACCTGACAGGTATTCAACTAAGCAGGCGTATACTTTTTTATGGGGTTCTTCATTGCTGAAAAGTAGAGGAACTTAATAATCGAATAGGTATAAGTAATCCTGTTTCATGTAGATTATACAGTTATTTTTAATCATAAACCGCATGCCAATAAGCATGTCATAAGCGTTTTTGTCCAGGGCTGCGGCAGGAGATGACAAGATGAGTTATTTCAATTCAAATAGGCAAGGAGGAGTAGGCTCCAATAGGACGGGTGTTGTTGGGATCCACCGTTCCAAACTCATGAGTACACTCGAGATCAGGAGCCAGCTATATCTTCTTGATTGAATTGGAAGAGAGAACGCCTATAGGAGATCCAGTATATAAGATAGCCCTACTCAGACTTTTTGAATAACAACCTCTACCTTAGTTATGGTCCCACCAAAGTTAGTGGGGAGAGCTAATACTTTAAGATGGAGAGTAGAGGCAAGATTTTTAGCTTTCTCAGGAGTAATTGTTTTTATGGACTATAGGTGTGAGCATGATGAATTGGTTGGATCAGTGAAGCTAAAAACTGTTCAGCATTGCTAGCGGTATCAAAAACCTCAGGGCTCTCCAGAACTTGTTTAAGGTAGGTTTCCTGAGTTATCAAGGATTTATCAACTCCTTCAGGGTTCAGCCAATCCTGTATACCTACACCAACAGGGGATCCTAGGACATAATCACTAATGTCCTCATAACCCCCTTCATACGCATCATCTGAAGAGTTGTCCACACACATTGGGCGAATTTTAGAAGAATTGTCAGAGGTGGAGGTCATAACTTTAGTAGCTGTAGGGCCATCCGCAGTGATGATTATTGGAGAACAGGCGGCTTAGCTTGAGCAGCCTTGTCCTTGAGTCCATAGTTGTTGGGAGCAACTGTCACCGGAGGGAGAGGTTTGGGCTTCTTCATGGCTACAGGTTTTTGATTAGAGCTGGCTGGAGGAGATTGCATCGTGGGGATGCTTTAACTACGCCAGCTTTGGGTTGGTCAGAGGCTGTGAGCCGTGGGGAAACAGTCAGTTCAGCTTTAGCGCCCTGGTCCTTAAACCCATTGTTGGTGGGGTTGAATGTCACCTGGGAAAGGGGTCTAGGCTTAGTAGCAGGCTTTGGGACCACTTGGAGAGGGTTATTAAATGGCACAAGCTGTTCTTGGTGTCAAGGTTGGAGCAGGGAGCACTGGCTCATCAACAATGACGCACTCTGACTTATTAGACTGAGAAACTCTGGTTGGCTGGGCGAAGGAAGATCATTGTTGAGCCGCTAAGCAGGGGTTGGTCTTGGGGTAGTAACCAACCCAGTTGGGGCCATAGGAATATCTGGGATTCCCTTTGCGTAAATATGGTTGAAGAGTCCCCAATGGTGAAGATTTGAGGATTTGACACAACTCCTGAAGTAGCCTCATCGTTATAGATATCTGCAACCTCTAGCAGCGCTTCCTTAATATCACATATAGTACAGATGTGGCGTTTAAAGGAGATAAGATGTCATGAAATGGAAGGGTAAGAAGCTAAACCAGTTTGAATGGCAATAAGGGCTGTATTGAGAGGTAATATTTTAGCAATTACCAGAGGCTGAGCTTCACTATAAAATTGATTAACAAAGGTGGTGAGCGATTCTCCCCTTTTCATGCTGAGGAACATAAAGGCTTTCTTTTTTCTTCAAACTTCGTGTTTAGCCAAATTAAGCTATAAGATCTTCTTTAACTTTGGCCCAGGTGTGCAGAGTGTCCATATGAGGGACCATCATTACCTGGGCCAGGCGACTTAAATGGGGAAGATTATACTTGACCTTCTGGTAGTCCATAGCCCCTTCCATAGCTTCTTTATAGACGTATACAAACAAAGCAATGCACCCTCACCAGGGGTGAACTTTTCTCTCAAAGGACATATAAAAGGGTGATATTTGAGACTTTTGTGTCAAGATAAAGCGCTAACTAGTCGTTGTTAAAGGGCAACTAGCCGAGGTTCAGAAACAGAAAGGAGGTTGTGAGGGTCATTCACTCCAAAAACCTACATTTTTGATAAATGATTGTGGTGTACTACCCCCTGTATAGAGCACCACTTGTTGGACTCTGGACTGGATTTATGCTCGAGGTGCTAATTTGTCCCAGAGTTCAACAGTGTTGTAGGAGGAAGTTTAATCTCTACTGCTGAAATAATTAAAAAAAGGTTTTCCACCACTAGTTGTAATAAAGATAATTGAATGTGAATACTAAAATTTAGGTTTTATGGGTTTTTATTAGTAACTGCGGGGTAAGAAAAGAGAACCCTCTCAATAAGTCAACATTTAATTTTAAGAACTTAAGGCTTGAAG